>CM053784.1:640824841-641059841 GCA_028749045.1 Cupressus sempervirens | reverse complement strand
AATAGAAAAGACTGAAAATAAAATATTTTTGGGTTATACAAGATTGCTCTTACACCTAGAATGCTCCTGCATCAAACACTCAGGGTAATTTGAGAAGTGACTCCGTTACGTCTATGTGTTCAGAGGAAAACCAAGTCAGTTAACCTCCTTCTTTGCTAGCCATGATGAATCCTCTACTGACCTCCCTTTCCATTTGACCAAATATTCCTCATAAGTTTTGTTCCTAGTACTTTTTCCAATATGACTGTCTAGTATCTCCTCAATCTCCTTTGTAGCCAAACTAGCTGCTGGGATACTCCACTATGCTTCTGCAACTTCATCTCCATCACCTCCTTCATAATACTCTATCAAATTTGAAATATTAAATACTAGTGAAATATTCAATTTAGTAGGCAACTCCACTTCATAAGCATTTCCAAAATCATGCCTTTTCACTATCTTGCATGGTCAAAACTTCTTCATCTTCAACTTATTATATGTACCCACTGAAAAATGCTCCTTTCTCAAATGAACCATGACTTCATCTCCAATCTAAAATTCCTTATGCCTCCTTTTCACATCTTCCTTAACCTTGTACTATGTATTCATCTTTATAATGTGTTTCCTCACCTCCTCATGGATGTTCTTCAAATGTTTAGCAAATCCTTCTGCTTCAACACTACTTATCTCTTCTTTATCCAACTGCCCCAATTTAGAAGCATTTTTGGGAATACTCCCATATATAATTTTGGAATGGTGATTTACTAGTACTCCTATTGATAGAATTATTATATGAAAATTATGCCTGTGGTAAAATCATATCCCATCCTTTTGGCTTATCTATAACCAAACATCTCAATAAATTTCCCAAACTCCTATTCACTTCTTCTATTTGTCCATCAGTCTGTGGATGATGTGATGAACTAAACTTCAAATCTGTATTCAACTTCTTCCACAATGTACGCAAAAAATACCCAACAAATTTGTTATCTCAATATGAAATGATACTCTTTGGAAGACCATGTAGTCTCATCACTTCTCTGAAAAATAACTCTGCCACATGAACAACATCACTAGTCTTCTTGCAAGGAATAAAATGTGCCATCTTTGAAAACCTAAAAACCACCACAAAAATAGAATCATGCCCATGCTGAGTCCTCGATAATCCAACAACAAAATCCATGCTGACATCCTCCCACGATTTCTTTGGTATAGGTAATGGCTGATACAACTCTGTATTTTGCTTCACTCCATTTGCCATCTGACATATTCTGCAACTATTGACAAACTTCTTCACATCTTTTTGCAACTGTGTTTAGTAATAATTCTCAAAAACCAAATATATGGTTTTATCTCTACCAAAATGTCTAGCCAATCCTCCACTATGCTTCTCTTTGATGATATTCTCTCTCATTGAACTTTTGGGAATGCACATCTAGCTTCCTTTGAGAAACATACTATACTAGATCATGAAATCCAATCAGTTTGTCCTATCAAGTGTAATAGATTCTGTACAAGCCTTCCACACTTCACCAAAATCAAGATCATCTGGATACGCACTTCAAATGCCTTTGGTTCAATTTTCCTTGACTATTCAAATATCACAAAGCTTAATGATAAATATACAAAACAAACTCTTTAGGAAGAAGATAGTGTCTCTAGTTCTTCAAAGCTTGAACTATAGCATAAAATTCTTAATCATAAACGAAATATTTTCTTTTTGCATCATTCAACTTCTCACTAAAATAAGCAACAGATCTACCTTCTTGGCTCAAAATAGCTCCTATTGTAGTACCACTAGCATCAAAGTCTACTTGAAACACCTTGTTAAAATTAGGAAGTGCTAAAATAGGCTACTCAGTAACTTTCTATTTCAACATATTAAAACTCTTATCTACTCCTACAATCCACTTTAATTATTTCCCATCCCCTCTCATTATTTCAGTCAGGGGTCCATAAATGCAACTAAAACCTCTTATGAACTTTTTGTAAAAACTAGCCAGTCTATGAAAAGATCTTACCTTTGTCACACTCCTTGGAGTAGGCCATTCAAGGATAGCCTTCACTTTTTCTAGGTCCATTTTTAGACCTTTTGTTGAGACTACAAATCCTAGGTACACTAACTCCTTCTTTACAAAACTACACTTCTTTAGGTTTATCAGCAACTTTTCTTCCCTCAACTTATCAAAAACCTTGCAAATATGGATCAAATGCTCCTCTAATGTCTTACTAAAGATCAAAATATCATATAGGTAAACAATGAAAAACTTACTTAGAAACTCCTTCAGTACCTCATTCATGAGCCTGATGAAAGTGCTTGGTGAATTGGTTAGCCCAAAAGGCATAACTAACCAATCATACAATCCTTCTTTTGTCTTGAAATTAGTCTTCCACTCATCACCTTCTTTGATACAAATCTGATGTTACCCACTCTTTAGATCTATCTTTGTGAAATACTTAGCTCCATTCAAATAGTACATAATATCATCTATCCTTGGCAATGGAAATCTGTACTTGATTGTGATCTTGTTAATAGCACAAGAATATGTGCATATCCTCCATTCACCATTCTTCTTTGGTGCTAATATGGCTGGTACAATGCATGGAATTAGATTCTCTCAAATCAACCCTTTCTACAACAACTCATGAACTTGCCTATTCAACTCTTCACTTTATGTTGGTGTCTTTCTATGTGCTACCTTCTTTGGAAAATTGGCTCCTGGAACCAAATCCATCTGGAGACTAATCTTCCTCATTGGGGGCAATCCATTAGGTACATTATCTGATACAATATTAGAAAACTCTCCCAACATATTTGTAACTTCTGCAAGTACCTCCTTTTCTTCTTCTTTACTATATTTTGGAATTGTAGAAAAACACATATGCTCATGCTTCATACCTTTAAGAAACTCTTTTCCATCAACAAAATATATTCTTGCAACACTACATACCTTTTCTTCTTTATCCTTCAATGACTTCAACTTATGTTTCACTCCATCCTTGGTCAGAGTGTAGGTATTTGTTCACCCATCATGTACATCATGCCTATCAAACTATCATGGCCTACCCAACAACATATGACATATGTCCATAGGTATGATATTAGATAGTACCTCATCCTAGTAGCTTCCAATCTTGAACTTCAGTGAGCACTGCTCATTGACCATGACCTTGTGGTCATCTTGAACCAAAGCAATACAATATGGCTGTGGGTGTTTCTATCTCTTTAGCTTCAACTTTGTGACCATCATCTTTGACACTAGATTGTCAATACTTCCACTATCAATGATCACATCACAACACTTATCTCCACATCTGCACCTTGTGCAAAACAAGCTTCTTCTTTGATCAAGTTCATTCTCACCACTCAATAAAACTCTTTTGTTAACTAGGAACTCTCCTCTTTCAACATCTTTAGAATGTGATGATCTGGCATCTTCATCAACATGTGTAACTTTGGCTTGGCCTTCTATTCTTTGATCTATCCTTCCTTGGCACTTGAAACATTAAAATGCTCTATGCCCTTCTTCTCCACAGTGAAAACATTTTTGATGAAAGCCTGCTCTTCCAAATCCTTGTCCTCTGCCTCTTCCTCTCTGATCTCTATTGCTCTGATCATGGAAATGATTGGAATTGTTTTCCCTTTGGTTTTGACTACTACTTCCAGCATCATCCTTGTTCTTCTGATCATCATTACGGACACCATAAGATCGTCCACCAAATCTTCCACTATGACCTCTTCCACTATTCTTGTTGTCAAACTTCATGCTCAATTTCTCTTCAACTCTTAGAGAAAACTAGTATGCCTCCTCAATACTGTTCATTCAAACCAGACTCAACTCATCTTGAATACTTGGCCTTAACCCATTAAGATAACGAGTCACTTTCTCCTTATCAACTTTTGTATGGCCAGTTCTAATGAGAACTCAGTAGAACTCTTTGATATACTCTTGAACAAATTTTCTTTCTTGCTTCAACCCTTACATTTTCTTCAATAGATCAAGCTCACAATCCATGAGAATGCATTGTCACTTTATTTTAGCTAGCATTTGATCCCATTTGGTGATTTTGTCCTTTCCCTTTCTATTTTAGTCCTACTGAACCTCCTACCACTAGATCTTTGCATGTCCCTTTAGTTTTGCCTTCGCAAACTTGACCCTGTCAGGATCATTAATATCTTCATACTCAAAGCACTCCTCCAGTTCATTGATCCAATCAATCAACCCCTCTAGGTTAAGATTTCTTAAAAATGTGGGAACTTCAAACTTAGGTCATTTTCCAATCTTGGAGATGGCCTTAAAAAGCCTTTCTTCCTCTAGGTTTAGAATTGCCTCTGCTTTGGCATTTTCATCTACTTCCTCCTCATCCTTGCTTTCATTTCTTATAGGAAGATTTATTCTTCTACGCATTTGTTCCTTCAATGCTTTCATTTGACTTTGGAGGGCTCAAAAACCCTCAGGTGTAACACCTACAACTCTCCCACCATGCTCTCTTTGTGGAGGCATTTTTGGGCTTCTACTAAAATTCTAGTGCAAACTACCTCACAATTGGCAATTTGTCTACACGCTCAACCCAAACCATGGTCTTGGTGCAAACTGCTTGACAGTCGATGATCTGTCCATACATTAAAGAACTCTATCTCTAATACCACTTGATGAAGGGTGCTATCCTTAATACCATAAACTCACAATAGAAGCAAAGAAATAACAACAAATGCAAGAATAAAATATGGACTTCTTATTATCACTGCAAATGCAAAATTATAGAATTCACAATTACAATATGCTAACCCAGATGAGTGCCTTCATTAGAATAATCTGCAAGACAAGCTGCTAACTATCACCCAGAGCTATTCTAGATAATGTTCGGGTCTTTCTTAAATAGACAATTTTATGCCACCCGAGAAGGTTCTAGACATTGAAACTTAATACCTAGGGCCGATAGACCCTAACAATACATATAGAGTCGACCAAATACATCTTTGACAATTATTTTAGATATTTTGGGTAGCCCATCTTTGAAAGGCCATAACTCATGAACTGTTACTTTGATTGGCTATTATAGCCACTTTCCAAAAATGCCATCTCATGATCTATAGTCCTAGAATAGCACTAGCACCCTTCCCTTGATTTTTCAGACCTCATTCGAGCACTCTAAGGCCTCCAATGGTGAGCCTATAAGATTTTTTTGTAAAATGTTTCACCAAAAATTCGTAATAAATTCTCTGATACTTATGCTTGAGCAATGCAATTTTTATGGTAGGCTTGCAACTCTAAAATGAACCTTCTTTTAGAAAATGAGGACATTCCAACCTCATATGAAAAACTTACTAAAAATGGCAAGTTCCCATAAATAGTAACCACCCTCTCTACTCATCCTTCTTAAAATATAAAACGCTAAAAATAAAATATTTTTAGGTGATGCAAGATTGCTCTTACACCCAGGATGCTCCTGCATCAATCTTTGACTATGTTTCTTCAATCATAAAACAAATCTAACTTCATTTTAACAAAAGGCAAGGACTCTAGCTCCATTAGAGCTCTTGTTTATTTCGCTAACCATTTAAAAATTGCATCTATTAAATTCATTTTAAAAATGATTTTAGCCCAAAAATGTTCTTAAAAGATATCCTAAGATTCATTGAATATAATTCTTATTATTTTACAAACAAAGATAGAGTGCAATATTTGATAATACCACTAGTAAGTTCTAAAATTGAAGGGATGAAACTATTATAAAGGAAAGTTTTAGTGAGTGGCATTGTTAAACGATTATTTTTTCATCTTCTTTAAAGATTACTTTCCATTTGGAGATGAAATTTAGGGGAAATTTATGGAATCGATGATTCAATGTTTGAAGTCCCTAACATTAGGGATCTTTGTGTAGGATCCATCATCAATGGGTTAAACTTAACCCTAGTGATGGCTCTCTATAAACTTTATAATGTATTCTTTCCCTCTCCCATGCCTTCCTAGTCTCTCTAGAGATTACCTTTAATCATTCTCTCTCTCTCTCTCTCTCTCTCTCTCACCTCCCTCACCTCTCCCTCCCTCTGTCCCTCCCTAATCTCTCTCTCTCTCTCTCTCTCACACACACACACACACACACACACACACACACACACACACACACACACACACACACACACACACACACACACACACACACACACACACACACACACACACACACACGCACACACAGACACAGACACACACATCACTCTCTAGATACAACCCCTAATCTCTTTCTCTACACCTACTAATATCTATCTCTCCCACTTACTCTCTAAATACACCCCATAAAATCTCTTCCTCCCCATTCTCTAAATATACCTTGATCTCTCTCTCTAGTCTCTAGATATGCCCCATAATCTCTCTCTCTCTAATCTCTAGATAAACCCCCTAATCTCTCTCTCCCTACTCTCTAGATATACCCCATCATCTCTCTCTCTCTCTCTCTCTCTCTCTCTCTCTCTCTAATCTCTAGATACACCTATCATGCCCAAAATATATGGGCAAAACACACAACAATTTGTTTTTTTAAGAACTATGATTAAATAAGATATGAAGGTCGTAAAAGATTTTATATTTTTAAATATAATGGAACTAATTGTTCGATTAGTTTAAAATTCAGATAACCATAGGTACTTTGAAGCTAGATGCAAGTTCCCAATGATATAAAAAGGTTACAACTTAGTTTGAACATTTCGTTAAAGGGATTATTTGGGTGAACTGAAAGTTTCTTAGTAAATCAAATAATTTGATTAAATGACTAATTCCATTTAACTAAAATACTAATCCATCAATTTTCTTTAATAATTCCTTAAAATATTACCTCCTAAGGATGACAATAGATTAACACAACAACTTATTCAATATGTCAAAATGACCTACTAACTAAAATGACATCTATCTCTTAATTACATAAATTGTTTAGCATCAATTTAATTATGATCAAAATAACACTAACCTTATAATGAACTAATTAACTAGTCCCTTCTATTAACTTAATAACTTGATCAACATTAAAATTTAAATCATTTAACATTAAGAGAATTTGAAACTCTAGAAGATCAATTAAATTTAACTAATCAACACATGCTAACTATGTTTTAGAACTCTAATCCAAAATCTAATTCACCTTAGATAATCACATACAATAGAGGTAAACTCTATCATCAATTATACTATCTACATCTAAATTTAAATTTTTCTCTAACATACTTATAACAATCTAATTTATTAATTTATTGTTTACAATTAAAATTGAAGACTAGACTTATTTTGATTAAATCGTTAAGTAAATCTAAACTTTATTTAAAATTAGTATAAATTCAACTCCACATTAATAATGCCAATATTAAAGTTAAACTAACTATCTCACCATTGTATGAAACTAATTAATAACATAAAATAAGATTAATCTATAACCAAAAAAAGTAACTAAAATAAAACTAACTAAATTAAAACTATCTTGAAAATAACACTAACCACTTTCTAAAACTATTTACTAACATCTACACTAACATAAAAACATTATACTAATTTCTAATATCATAAAATAACTACTGATCTCAATAATAAATATAATACTAATCTTAATTTGAAATAATAATAATTCTAACTAATACCAAGAATTCCTATACTAACCTAGTCTACCTACTAACCATCATCCCTAAAACTAACCTAACATACCTACTAGCCAAGTGGCCTAGCCACCACTTGGCTTCCCTTCGAAGACTCCCACACTACCTAATGTGTCTGCATGCAGACATAGGTCTGTCAGGGCAGACCTAACCACTCCTTTCCTTGCGTGAGAGCTGGTCATGCAAGCTTTCAAGCGCATAGGGGGAAATATGGAGTATAGGGGGGGGGGGATAAGTTTAGCAAGGGTTAAATTTTTAAACAACTTTCTTGTCCCCCTTTAAATGAAATTAGTACTTGCTACAGGGGATTTGGAATTGGGATTGCCCATGCCTAGCCCATAAATGGGAAGGTAGAAAAAAAGTAAGAGAATGGGGTGAAATAATTAAGTGGGTGAGATTTGATTTTTTTATTTATTTAAAATATGAATTGACATGAAGACCTAGGCAAGTACCTTGCCTCTTTTGCCACAAGGAGTTTAATGCTAATGCATTTAATCTACGCCCAAATTTGGCAGGAGGTGATTTGAAGCTAGATTTAGTGATGGCTAGATAGCTCTAGCTGTAAATACTAAAAGTTTTGTTGTTGGGAGAAGGTAATAGGATATACATTTATATGTTTTAATTTTCATTTTATTTAATTTATATGGCATAAAGAATTAGCAAATGATTTTATTAAATTTGCAAAGAGGAATAATTCAAAGAATATTCTCTATGAACTTGGGGAAAATAAAATTTCCTCTCATACTTTTTCCAGAGAGATTTTTACTCCTAGAGATGCACATTTTTTTTTGAAGCCAATATTTTTCTAAGTGTTGATGTATTTTTTTGCTATATTTTTTTTTGTTATACAAGGAGTGATTTCTATCCTAGTGACAACATAGATTCTTTTGAACAAGCATACGAATACAAGGATGTGAATAAGGTTATATTTTATTAATCATCATATAACAAGGTATATGTTGCTTTTATTTAGAATACAAGGAGATGCATAATTCTTAATAAATTTTGATTTTGTCAATTATAAAATTTAACGAGGAGAGAGATAAATTTGTTGTCCACAATGTAGGATTTTCATTGCCTCTTAATACATAAAATATCAAATTGGAAATTTCAACATATCAAATTACTTTTCCTTAACATAATTGAAAACTTGAGAATTCATAATTTGAAGACATTATCTATTACTCTATTTTCTCACATACATATGCATAACTTGAAATCACATAAAAGCAATACAAGAAGGTTTTCACAATCTTTTTCTTTCTCTATTATTCAACCTGGTTCAAGGCTCCATCGAGAAAGAACCAACAAGAAAACTCAATGTCTTTGACAAATACATCAAAATTTAAAATATAATTTAACTTAATGTTGCAATTCAATTGAATTCTCTTCTAGGGTTTTCACAAAAGATCTTTACCAATATCTTCAATGCATCAAGGGAACCATGGGAAAGACAAGAACCAACATGGAGGTAAAACAACATATTAAGATGAAAAATTCAAGCATGCATTCCCAACCTAGTTTTGAACAATAGGTTCAACATTGAACCAAAATAGGGGGGAGGTGGATTTTCTAAATAGGAGATGTCAATCACTATACCATAACATAGCCTTTTTGGGGCTAAAATTTAAGAACTTCTGTTCTTCTACAATGCCCTTTCAGGGCCAATATAACAAGGGTATTCATTCCTTCCCTTCTTCAAGAATTCAAATTTCCATACAAGGTATGGGATGACAAGTAGGGGCCCATACACCCTACCTTCTTTCCCTCCTCTTACCGTGAGAGGAGACTCTACACTATTGAGGTTCAACTAAGGCCCTTCCCCCATACATGGCCACTTCTTCCCTATCCAAGGGTGAGTGATGCCAAAACAATCCCCATGAAATCCTCTCAAAATTTGAAAGAAAAGCATAAGAATGACATCCAAGAATAAGTCAAGATCCCTCCCAAAACAACCTCAACATACATGCAAAAAATACAAAAACAACACCATGCCTTATGCATGATTCAGGCATGAACAACATGAAGAAACAATTCAAAAGAGTGTGTTAGATTATGGTGACTAATAAGGAAAGTACTGTATAAAAGGGTTTAGGGTTAGGTATTTTCATTATGTTGTGATGCAAAATTGGTTCTTGTAGCAGTATTGAGCTGTAAGGGATTACGAATTGTAATTAGGTTGTAATCACTGGATTGTAATAAGATCGAACTTGCTATTTGGTGGACGTAGCCCAAGGATTGGGTGAACCATGTTAAATTTTGGTGCCTTGTGTTCATTTTTGTGTGATCTATTATTTTCTACTATTAGTTATATTTGCATGTAGTTTTTATTTCTGTCTGTGGTTTATCCTAACAAGTGGTATCAGATTGAGGTTGTCTTTTAGTTATCCTCTGCAGGAAATTCTCACAGTTAAGTGGGAGTCTCATGGTTGAGTGGGAGCGATGGCAGATGAGGGTAAGCTGAGGGTTGACAGGTTTAATGGGATGAACTTTTAGTTATGGAAGATGCAAATGGAAGACTATCTATATCAGAAGGATTTATGGAAGCCGTTGGAAGGCAAAGCCAAGAATCAGGGAACTATGTCAGAGGCTGAATGGGATCTTTTGGACAGAAAGGCCCTAGGAAGCATTCGGTTATGCTTGGCTCCATCAGTGGCATTTAATATTACAAAAGAAAAGACGACAGAAGATTTGATGAAAACCCTAGTGATACTGTATGAAAAGCCCTCCACTTCAAACAAGGTATTTCTCATGAAGCATTTATTTAATATGAAAATGGCAGAAGGTGGATTTTTTGTAGATCATTTAAATGAGTTTAATACTATTACTAGTCAGTTATCTTCTATGGGTATCAATTTTGATGAAGAAATTAGGGCTCTCTTGATTTTGTGTTCTTTACCTGAAAGCTGGAATGGCTTGGTAATGGCGGTGAGTAATTCTGTTCCTGGATCTAGTACCCTAAAATATGATGATGTGATTGGTGTTGTTCTGAGTGAAGAAATTTGTAGGAAATCCTCAGGTGGATCTACATCAAGAAGTGTTTTGAATGCACAAACCAGGGGCAGAACGACTTAAAGAGGAAGTAACTCTGGAAATCATGGGAAATCAAGAGGAAAGTCAAAGGGGAGGAGGTCTCAATTGAGAGGACCAAATGATTGCTGGTACTATGGGAAACCAGGGCACAAAAAGAAAGATTGCTAGAATCGAAAGAAAAATGAAGGAGATAAATCAGATGGAGGCAAGGAGGCAAATGTGGTAAGTAACAAATCTGAAGAGGATGCTTTGCTTCTATCTTTAGAAAGTGTTGATGATTCATGGGTTTTAGATTCTGGTGCTTCATTTCATGCTACACCTCATAGAGGTTATTTCATTGATTATGTCCAAGGGGATTTTGGGCTTGTTTATTTGGGGGATAATGAACCCTGTCAAATTGTTGGAAAGGGAAAAATTAAGATTAAGTTGTAGAATGGGAATCATTGGCTACTACATGAGGTAAGACATGTTCCAAAACTAAGTAGGAATTTAATTTTAGCAGGGCAACTTGATGATGAGGGTTGTGTAGTTACTTTTAATGATAAAAATTGGAAGATTTCAAAAGGTTCCCTTGTAGTAGAAAAAGGTGTGAAAGTAGGCACCTTATATCTTTGTACAGGTCATATTGTTCCTTCTACTTTGATTGTTTAAGAGAAAGATGAATGTTCAGGAACAACTGCTGCAGTTGAGTAGGGAGAACAAATAGTTGCTGTAGATTCTGATATAGCGCTGTGGCATAATAGACTTGGGCACATGAGTGAGAAAGGTATGAAAGTACTTCATTCAAAGAAAGTTTTACCAAGTCTAAAATATGTGAATATGGATTTCTGTGAAAGTGTTGTGTATGGAAAACAAAAGAGAGTGAGTTTTGTAAAGACTAGGAAGGAAAACAAAAAGAAGAAATTAGAGCTTGTGCATACAGATGTATGGGGACCAGATTAGGTATCTTCCCTTGGTGGCTCTCATTATTATGTTACATTTATTGATGATGCAACTAGAAAAGTATGGGTTTATTTCCTTAGACAGAAATTTGATGTATTTCAAACTTTTAAGAAATGGAAATGCCTGGTTGAAAAAGAGACTGGTAAGAAATTAAAATGTCTCAGATCTGATAATGGTGGAGAGTATTGCAGTCATGAATTTGAAGATTATTGCTCCACTAATGGTATTCGTAGATAGAAAACTATTCCAAGGACTCCACAGAAAAATGGAGTGGCTGAATGCATGAATAGGACTATAATGGAGCGCGCAAGGAGCATGAGGTTGCATGCTGGGTTGCCCTTACATATGTGGGTAGAGGCTATCAATACTGTAGTATATTTGATTAATAAAGGTCCCTCTACTCCTTTTGGCTGTGGTATTCTAGAGGAAGCATGGACTAGTAAGAAGGTGAGTTATTCTTTTCTCAAGACCTTCGGTTGTGAAGCTTTTGCTCATATAGGCTCTGAAAATAGAACCAAGCTAGAAGCTAAATCAAAGAAATGTGTCTTTGTTGGATATGGCATTAATGAATTTGGTTATAGGCTTTGGGATTTTGAAAATCTTAAAATTGTTAGAAGTCAGGATGTCATATTCAATGAGAAAGTGTTGTACAAAGATCTGTTGCAGCAACATGAGAAGAAAGAAGATGATTATGTAGTGCTGGATGATACTCTAAAAGCTGATGTTCCAACCATTCCTCATGATGTGTAACAACTGCAACAAAAAATACCACACACACCAGTGAATGTTAGATGGTCAATGAGGAAAATTAGACCTCCACAAAGGTTTTCTCCCTCTTTGTATTCTATTTTACTTACTGATGCTGGTGAACCTAAAAGTTATGATGAAGCTGTGTAGGTGGATACTAAGATTTAGTGGGATTTTGCAATGAAAGATGAAATGGACTCTTTGCTAAAGAAATAAAACATGGGATTTGTGCAAGTTGCTTGTAGGTAAACAGGCTTTACAGAATAAGTGGGTTTACAGGTTAAAAGAAGAAGAAGGAGGTAAGAAAAGATTTAAGGCTAGGTTAGTTGTAAAAAGATTTGCACAGAAAAAGGGAATTGATTTTGATGAGATATTTTCTCCTATTGTTAAAATGAATTCTATTTGTACTATTTTAAGTCTTGTGGTTACTGAAGATTTGCATTTAGAGTAGATGGATGTTAAAACAACCTTTCTTCATGGTGATTTGGATGAAGAAATATATATGGCTCAACCACAGGGTTTTGACGTCAAAGGTAAGGAGAACTTAGTGTGCAAATTGAAGAAAAGTTTATATGGCTTGAAGCAAGCACCTCGGCAATGGTATCTGAAATTTGACAGTTTTATGCATGAGCATGGATATAACAAGTGTCATTCAAATTACTGTGTTTATTTTAAGAGGTTGGATGATGATAGCTACATTATTTTATGTTTATATGTTGATGATATGCTTGTAAATGGGTCTAACATGGATCATATTAAGGGGCTGAAATGCCAGCTAGCACATGCATTTGCTATGAAAGATTTGGGGGCAGCAAAAAAAATCCTTGGTATGAAGATTTGCAGAGATAGGAAGAATAGAACATTGATGCTATCTCAAGCTAATTATGTTGAGAAGGTGTTGCAACGTTTCTCTATAGATAATGCTAAAGCTGTCAGCACACCTTTACCTAGTCATTTGAAATTGACTAAGGAAATGTGTCCCAAGAAACAGGAAGAGGAGGATAAGATGTCCAAGGTACCCTATGCTTCAACTGTAGGAAGCTTGATGTATGCTATGGTATGCACTAGGCCAGATATTGCACATGCAGTGGGAGTCGTTAGCAGGTATATGAGTCATCCAGGATTTGAGCATTGGAATCTTGTCAAGTGGATTCTCAGATATTTGAGAGGGACATCCAATAAGTGTTTACACTTTGGGGGCTCTACTACTGATTTACAGGGCTATGTTGACTCAGATTTAGTTGGAGATATTGATACCAGGTGAAGTACTATAGGTTATGTCTTTACTATTGGTGGGGCAGCCGTGAGCTGGGTTTCTAGGTTATAGAAGATTAATGCTCTATCCACTACAGAGGCAGAGTATGTTGCTGCTACCGAGGCAGCCAAGGAGATGATATGGCTTTAGTTCTTCTTGGAAGAATTGGGAAATCCTCAGAAGGATAATTATTTGTACACAGATAGTCAGAGTGCCATTCATCTTGCTAAGAATTCAACTTTGCATTCTAAGACCAAACACATACAGTTGCAGTACCATTTCATTCAGTCAGTTTTGGAGGATGGTAAGTTAAAGCTGGAGAAGATACATACCAATGAAAATCTAGCAGATATGTTGAAAAAGGTTGTAACAAGGGAGAAGCTAAACTCCTCTTCAGCTTCAGTTGGTCTTTTAGACTGACCATGAATAAAAGAACACCAGAGTCTAGCGTGGTTTGATCCAGTGGGAGCCCCATGTGGTAGTGGTATTGGTATAGGATTAGTCTCCAAGTGGGAGATTTTTGTTTAGTGTGGAGCTTGATCAGTCCCCAAGTGGGAGATTGTTAGATTATGGTGATTGATTAGGAGATTTTCATTATGTTGTGATGAAAAATTGGTTCTTGCGGCGGTATTGAGCTGTAAGGGATTATGGATTGTAATCAGGTTGTAATCACTGGATTGTAATAAGATCGGACTTGCTGTTTGGTGGATGTAGCCCAGGGATTGGGTGAACCACATTAAATCTTGGTGCCTTGTATTCATTTCTGTGTGATCTATTATTTTCTATTATTGGTTATATTTGCATTTAGTTTTTATTTCTGTCTGTGGTTTATCCTAACAGAGTGAAGAACTCCTACCTTTACAAAATAAAGTTATGGAAAGATGGTAAGTTGAGAAGAGCTTTTCCTTTTCTTCCTTCAATCTTCAAACTTTCTCCAAAACTAGAGATTGGGTAACAACCCCAAAACTCCTCCAAAATGCCTCTAAGTATGATCTTTAACTCAACTAGACTTCAAGTAACCTCAAGATGAAGTTTGAGTCACCAACTCAAGAAAAGAGACAATCCATTTTCGCAATCAACCAAAAATAGGGTTTTGAGTGACCCTAAAAGTCAATCAAAGAGACTAGGGGGGTGGAAAGTACTCCCAATCCATACCCTTACCCCTAGGGTACTTAAATTTAATGTTTTTAAGCCTTAAAGACTTAATAGGATCAAACAAAAGCTAGAAGTATAGTAAGAGCAAATAACAACCTTCAAAGAAAGACAATGCAAAGATAACACAAATTAACAAGGGGTTTAGTTCCATCTTTCCATTGGATTTCTCAAATAAATTTCTTGCACACTCATTGCACACATCAGTAGTTCAAGAAATTCATGTCAATTAAAACATCCATTTTTCTACAAATCAATTGTTTATCTCATTCTATTCACACATCATAAATAACATAATAATGTTCAATGCATCAAATAATGTTCTGACATATTGAGTCATGAGTATCAAAATAATAATGTATGATCGATACTAGGATGGGTCGGGGCGAGGCCTCACATCCTCCCCCACTAGGCATGAACTTTCTCCTGAAGTTCATAAAAAAGATATGGGTACTGAGATCGCATCCATGCCACATCCTCCCATGAAGTTGTAACCTCATCATAGCAATCCCACTGGACTCTAACCTGGTCCAGCTCTAGACCTCGAAGTGTTAGGGTCTGTCGGGCAATAATACAGATAGGCTCCAGTGCTAATTGGCTGTTTGAATCCACTTGCAAAGCATCCCAATCTATAATATGAGACTCATCATAAATTTATCCTCTAAGTACTAAAATGTGAAACACATCATGGATGCATGACAGGCTAGGTGGCAAGGCTAAATCATAGGCAACTGGTCCTATCTTCTCTAGGATCTCAAACGGTCCAACAAACTAAGATGCCAACTTAGAGCCCTTTTTGAATCAAATTGGACTCTTGTGTGGCTATATCCTCAAGAAAACTCTATCACCAACCTGATACTCTTGATCTATCCTCTTCACATCAACATACTTCTTCTACTGATCTTGTGCCTCTCTCAAGCACTGCCTAATCAGGGTCACCTACTGCTCCATCTCCTTAATTAACTGAGGGCCAATAGATACTTGATCCTCGATCTTGTCCCAACTCAAAGGTGTCCTACAAGGTCTTCCATACAAGGCCTTATAAGGTGGCATACCTATGGAGGAATGGTGCCCATTATTATAGGCAAACTCAACAAGGTGTAGGTATTCCTCCCACTTGACCTGATGGTCCATCACGTACATATGCAACATGTACTCCAAAAATTGATTTACTCGCTCAGTTTGACCATTAGTCTGAGGATGATACACTGTACTAAAATTGGTCCTAGTGCCCAAAGCTGACTACAGCTCTCTCCAAAATGATGAGGTGAACAGTGAGTTCCTATCAGAGATGATCTTATGGGGAATGCCATGAAGTCTGAAAATATCCCATAAAAACACCTAAGCTATGTTCTGTGCTATGTATGTAGTATGTATGGGAGAGAAGTGGGCAACCTTGGTCAATGTGTCAACTATCACCAAGATGACATCATGGCGAGGAGACGACAAGGGAAGACCAACAATAAAGTCCATAGATATAACATCTCACTTCCACTTTGCAATCTCATGAGGCTGAAGGGGCCCACCAAGATGATGATGTTCTGCCTTCACCCTCTAACATCAAGGCATCTTGCAACTATGTTAGCAATCTACACTCTCATGCTTGGCCAATGATATAACTGTCTTGAATTTGCATGTAGCTTCTTAACACCGGGGTATGCCACATAAGGTTCTTTGTGAGCCTCAAGTATAATGAGCTCGCGCAAACCCCCAATGGAAGGTACATACATACATCCTCTATGACACAAGAGCCCATCGAACTCCAAAGAATACTCTGAATACTTCCCTTCCAAGGGTCTCTAAGAATGCACCACCTAACTAACCTTTGCGTAAAGCTCATCCACTAGCAAGTGCTATAAAATATGCTCTCTCAAATCGGTGCTAGTAGTCATAGATGAAAGCTCATGGCACCTTCTACTTAAGGCATCTGCAACTACATTCTCCTTTCCCTTGATGTAATGAACATCAAAATCATACTCACAAAGGAACTCCATCCACCTTCTCTTCCTAGCATTAAGGTTCAGTTGCATGAATATATACTGCAAGCTTTGGTGGTCAGAATGAAGTTCAAATCTATGACCTAGTAGCAATTGCCGCGACCTCACTAAAGCATGAACCATAGCTATAAGCTCTAGGTTGTGAGTAGGGTAATTGAGTTCATGAGTGTTCAATCTCTTAGACTCAAAGGAAATAGGTTGGCCATCCTGCATAAGCACTGCCCCAATACCATCCAAAGATGCGTCGGTGCACACCACAAAATTTGTAGATGGATCTGGTATTGCAAGAATTAGTGCACTCGTGAGGGCTCTCTTGAGCTCTTGAAAAGCTCTATCACACTTCTCTATCCACTCATACTTCCTTCCCTTCCTTTGAAGAGACATGATGGGGTGTGCCAATTTAGAGAATCCTGCAATGAAGCGTCGATAATAGCCTGCTAGTCCCATAAAGCTCCTCACCTTAGTGACACTGGTGGGTTCTAGCCAATCCATGATGGCCCTAATATTTGATGGGTCTATTGAGACACCATAACCTGATATGACATGACGCAAATAACATATCTTAGGTCTAAAGAATGCACACTTCGACAAGCTACCAAACAACTAATTCTCTCTCAACTTCTGCAATACCTGTCTCAATTGCTCTTCGTGCTCCTTTTCATCACAAGAATATATCAAGATGTCATCTAGGAAAACAACCACAAACTTATCCAAAAAGGTGCAAAATACTCCATTCATGAGGCTCATGAATATAGTTGGAGCATTCATGAGACCAAAAGGTACCACGGTGAACTCGTAGTGACCATACCTAGTATGGAAGGCAGTCTTAGGGATATTACTATCCACAATCCTCAAGTGGTGATAACCCAACTTAAGATCAATCTTTGAAAATACATGATCACCCTACAACTAATCGAAGAGATCATCAATCCTAGGAAGAGGGTATCAGTTCTTGATGGTTAGTTTGTTCAATTGGTGATAATCAATACACAACCTTAGTGATCCATCCTTCTACTTAATGAAGATCACTAGTGCACCCCAAGGTGACACTCTAGGTCAAATATGCCCCTTCTCTAAGAGTTCCTCCAACTAAATCTTTAGTTCACTAAGCTCATGAGTAGTCATCTTGTACGGTTTTCTTGACACTGGCTCCGCTCCTGGCACACGATCAATATGAAAATCCACTGCTCTACGTGGGGGTCTACCAGGGAGCTCTGAAGGAAAAACATCTACAAACTCTTGCAATATTGGAAAATCATCGAGGGATGGCTCCCCCTCTGAATCTTCCTCCTTATCACTGATGGTGATCTCGAACAACTGACATCCCTTTCACATGCACCGTCTAAGCTGCATAGCAGAAATCATACGAAGGGATATGGGTCTCTTAACCCCAAAGATCACTCTAGAGATACCATCATCATCCACACATTCCACCCTCTTCTGTCAACAATCCATCTTGGCACTGTGGGCATAAAGCCAATCCATGCCAAGAACAACATCATAAGAACCTAGAGGGGTAATGTGTAGATTAGGCATCATGGATATGTCTCCAATCTGAATCGGGCAACTATGCACCATGGAACTAACTGACACTCTAGCTCTTGAGGCTAACTCTACCTCCCAATTGACATCCTGTCTAACTGCTACTAGCCCGCAATGCTCCACAACAAAGGGAGATATAAATGAGTCAGTAGCTCAAAAATCAAATAAAATAATAACCATGCTACCCTGAATGATACCTATAGCCTCAATAACTATAGCTTGATGCTCAGCCTGGTAGTTATCAACTGTCACAAAAACTCTGTGAGACCTACCCACATTGCCAATTGTTGGCTCTGAAAGTGCCCCTCTCTAACCACTGGAGGACTGTCCCTAAGGACACTCTCTAGAAATATGACCCATGCCCCCACAAGTGTAACATGGTCCTTGTGTATAAGATCGTGCACCCTATGATCCAGACTACTGTGGGCCTCTTGACTTGCTAGATCCACTGAAACCACCCCTAAAAGATTGTTGAGTCTTTGCTGACTGTGACTGTGGGGTCTATACTTTCTAATCCTGCATAGAACCCTATGAATGCCACTGCTTGGGCTTGGAGCCCTGATAACCCTATGAGGGTTTTTGTTGCTGCTGAGACTGTTGGCCCTTAGAGGACCCTATTGTGTAGTTCTGATTCCCTTTCCAACAAGGTTTCTATTGGGTAGAGTTTCAGTTCTGAGATTGATCCTGTGACTCCTATCTACTTTGAGTATCCTTTGTGACTAGTGCTACCTCAACTACCTGTCTGAAAGTAGTAGGAAAGGCCATACAAACTGGACCCTGAAGGGAGAAATTCAGGACCATGATGAATCAATGCACTCACTATTTCTGGTCCTTCATGTACTCGACATATGGAAGGAACTTGAGAAACTTTCTCTCATACTGAGCTATGGTGAGACCCCTTTGATGTAGGGAGTGAAACTCTTGAATCTGCTTCTATCTAAAGTGCTCAAATAGGTACCTCTCCCTGAATCTCTCTAAGAATGAATCCCATGTGAGGGTATCCATGCTCACTCCTCCTATAGTCTCCTCTTGATGCCACCAATTGGAGACATCTCCCCTCAACTGATGAACTGCAACATGTGCCTTCAGATTACTCCCATAAGGACATAATCCAAAGCATCACTGAAGACTCTGTAACTAGGCCTCTACTACTGTCCCCTCTGTGGAACTGGTAAAGAGTGGTGGTCTAAGTTGTATCAACTCTTCGATATCATCTCCTATATGTCTAGGAGGTCTGTCGAGTGGTGGTCCTCTTTGATGTATCGACTCACCCTCATACTCACCTTGTCCCTCAACCTGCCTCGGTGGAGGACTCTGACTCCTCTCTATCTCTAGCCCCGCCTCCTCTGGGAACCTGTACTTCCCTTTAAGGAATCTATTGCCTTGGCTGTACTATAGGTTCTACCCTCTACTAGACTATACCAATCAATGCCTGGAGGGCATCCAAAATATCCTAATTCGAATTTGGTGGTGGTGGTGGTCTATCCTCTTGTCCTACTCTACCACCTCCTGCCCTACGACCTCTACCTCATCAATTGCTCTGAGTAACAGGAGGCATCCTACAAAATTAAAGCTTTAGTGAAGTTCAGAAGCATAATGGTTTTAGGTTCTTAGTGTTGAAACCTGGCTTTGATACCAAAATGTCATGCCCAAAATATATGGGCAAAACACACAACAATTTTTTTTTAAAAATTATGATTAAATAAGATATTAAGGGCGTAAAATATTTTAGATGTTTAACTATAATGGAACTAATTGTTTGATTAGTTTAAAATTCAGATAGCCATAGGTACTTTGAAGCTAGATGCAAGTTCCCAATGATATAAAAAGGTTACAACTTAGTTTGAACATTTCGTTAAAGAGATTATTTGGGTGAACTAAAAGTTTCTTAGTAAATCAAATGATTTGATTAAACGACTAACTCCATTTAACTAAAGTCCTAATCCATCGATTTGGTTTAATAATTCCTTAAGATATTACCTCCTAAGGATGACAATAGATTAACACAACAACTTATTCAATACGTCAAAATGACCTACTAACTAAAATGACATCTATCTCTTAATTACATAACTTGTTTAGCATTAATTTAATTATGATCGAAATACCACTAACCTTATAATGAACTAATTAACTAGTCCCTTCTATTAACTTAATAACTTGATCAACATTACAATTTAAATTATTTAACATTAAGAGAATTTGAAACTCTAGAAGATCAATTAAATTTAACTAATCAACGCATGCTAACTACGTTTTAGAACTCTAATCCAAAATCTAATTCACCTTAGATATACACATACAAGAGAGGTAAACTCTATCATCAATTATACTATCTACATTTAAATTTAAATTTTTCTCTAACATACTTATAACAATCTAATTTATTAATTTATCGTTTACAATTAAAATTGAAGACTAGACTTATTTCGATTAAATCATTAAGTAAATCTAAACTTTATTTAAAAATTAGTATAAATTCAACTCCACGTTAATAATGCCAATATTAAAGTTAAACTAACTATCTCACCATTGTATGAAACGAATTAATAACATAAAATAAGATTCATCTATAACCACAATAAAACTATCTCAAAAATAACACTAACCACTTTCTAAAACTATTTACTAACATCTACACTAACATAAAAACACTATACTAATTTCTAATATCATAAAATAACTACTGATCTCAATATTAAATATAATACTAATCTTAATTTGAAATAATAATAATTCTAACTAATACCAACAATTCCTCTATTAACCTAGTCCACCTACTAACCATCATTCCTAAAACTAACCTAACATACCTACTAGCCAAGTGGCCTAGCCACCACTTGGCTTCCCTTCCAAGATTCCCACGTTGCCCAATGTGTCTACACGCAAACATAGGTCTGTCAGGGTAGACCTGACCACTCCCTTCCTTATGTGAGGGCTGGTCATGCAAGCTTTCAAGCGCATAGGGGGAAATATGGAGTATGGGGGGGGGGGGGGGGGGGGTGGGTAAGTTTAGAAAGGGTTAAATTTTTAAACAACTTTCTTTTCCCCCTTGAAATGACATAGTAGAAAAAAAGTAAGAGAATGGGGGGAAATAATTAAGTGGGTGAGCTTTGAATTTTTTTTTAATTTAAAATATGAATTGACATGAAGACCTAGGCAAGTACCTTGCCTCTTTTTCCACAAGGAGTTTAATGCTAATGCATTTAACCTACGCCCAAATTTGGCAGGAGGTGATTTGAAGCTAGATTTAGTGATGGCTAGATAGCTCGAGGTGCAAATACTAAAAGTTTTGTTGTTGAGAGAAGGTGATAGGATATAAATTTATATGTTTTAATTTTGATTTTATTTAATTTATATGGCATAAAGAATTAGCAAATGATTTTGTTGAATTTACAAAGAGGAATAATTCAGAGAATATTCTCTGTGAACTTGGGGGAAATAAAATTTCCTCTTATACATTTTCCAAAGAGCTTTTTACTCCTGGAGATGCACATTTTTTTTTGAAGCCAATATTTTTCTAAGTGTTGATATATTTTTTTGCTATATATTTTTTTTTTATACATGGAGTGATTTCTATCCTAGTGACAACATAGATTCCTTTGAAAAAGCATACTAATACAAGGATGTGAATAAGGTTATGTTTTATTAATCATCATGTAACAAGGTATATGTTCCTTTTATTTAGAATACAAGGAGATGCATAATTCTTAATCAATTTTGATTTTGTCAATTATAAAATTTAATGAGAGAGATAAATTTGTTGTCCACAATGTAGGATTTTCATTGCCTCTTAATACATAAAACATCGAATTGGAAACTTCAACATATCAAATTACTTTTCCTTAACATAATTGAAAACTTGAGAATTCATAATTCGAATACATTATCTATTACTCTATTTTCTCACATACATATGCATAATTTGAAATCACATAAGAGCAATGCAAGAAGGTTTTCACAATCTTTTTCTTTCTCTATTTATCAACTTGATTCAAGGCTCCATCAGGAAAGAACCAATAAGAAAACTCAACGTCTTTGCCAAATACTTCAAAATTTAAAATACAATTTTACATAATGTTACAATTCAATTGAATTCTCTTCTAGGGATTTCACAAGAGATCTTTACCACTGTCTTCAATGCATCAAGGGAACCATGGGAAAGACAAGAACCAATATGAAGGTAAAACAACATACTAAGATGAACAATTCAAGCATGCATTCCCAACCTAATTTTTCACAATAGGTTCAACATTGAACCAAAATAGGGGGGAGGTAGATTTTCTCAATAGGAGATGTCAATCACTATACCATAACATAGCCTTTTTGGGGCTAAAATTCAAGAACTTCTATTCTTCTACAATGCCCTTTCGGGGCCAATATAACAAGGGTATTCATTCTTTTCCTTCTTCAAGAATTCAAATTTTCATACAAGGTATAAGATGACAAGTAGGGGCCCATACACCCTACCCTCTTTCCCTCCTCTCACCATGAGAGAAGACTCTAACTATTGAGGTCCAACTAAGGCCCTTCCCCCATACATGACCACTTCTTCCCTATCCAAGGGTGAGTGATGCCAAAACAATCCCCATGAAATCCTCTCAAAATTTGAAAGCAAAGCATAAGAATGACATCCAAGAACAAGTCAAGATCCCTCCCAAAACAACCTCAACATACATGCAAACAATACAAAAACAACACCTTGCCTTATGCATGATTCAAGCATGAACAATATGAAGAAACAATTCAAAAGAGTGAAGAACTCCTATCTTCACAAAATAAAGTTATGGCAAGATGGTAAGTTGAGAAGAGCTTTTCCTTTTCTTCCTTCAATCTTCAAACTTTCTCCAAAACTAGAGATTGGGTAGCAACCCCAAAACTCCTCCAAAATGCCTCTAAGTATGATCCTTAACTCAACTAGACTTCAAGTAACCTCAAGATGAAGTTTGAGTCACCAACTCAAGAAAAGAGACAATCCATTTTCGCAATCAACCAAAAATAGGTTTTTTGAGTGACCCTAAAAGTCAACCAAAGAGACTAGGGGGGTGGAAAGTACTCCCAACCCATACCCTTACCCCTAAGGTACTTAAATTTAATGTTTTTAAGCCTTAAAGACTTAATAGGAACAAAAAAAAGCTAGAAGATTAGTAAGACCAAATAACAACCTTCAAAGAAAGACAATGCAAAGATAACACAAATTAACAAGGGGTTCAGTTGTCTCTTTCCATTGGATTTCTCAGCTAAATTTCTTGCACACTCATTGCACACATCAGTAGTTCAAAAAATACATGTATATATATATATATATATATATATATATATATATATATATATATATATATATATATATATATATATATATATATATATATATATATATATATATATATATATATATATATATACGTATCAAGAAAGTCATGTTAATTAAACCATCCATTTTTCTACAAATCAATTGTTTATCTCATTCTATTCATTAAAATTTGAAAAATCAAAGTGTTAGTTCTGCATTCATTCAGTTCATCATCATACATGTTCATAAAGCATTAAATGTCAAAATCAAATATTTGAAAGTAAAGCATCACACATCATAAATAGCATAATAATGTTCAGTGCATCAAATAATGTTATGACATATCGAGTCATGAGTATCAAAATAATAATGTATTATTGATACTAGGATGGGTCGGGGCGAGGCCTCACAACACCCCCTAATCTCTCTTTGTTCTCCCTAGATATACCCCTAATCTCCCTCCCTCCCTTCTCTTTAGACACTCCCCTAATCTTTGTCTCTCTCTAGAAACACACACACACACACACACTCTCTCTCTCTCTCTCTCTCTCTCTCTCTCTCTCTCTCTCTCTCTCTATATATATATATATATATATATATATATATTCCCCCTATTAAAAATATAATATTATTTATAGTTAGTAGTAAATGCAAGGTCAAGATTATGTATATAATTTACTAAATGCTTAGTGTAGTCACATGTAGAGTTAGAGTTAGTGATATGGTCCAAGGTTTACAATTTAATTTATATGGGTCTTATTGTTATGATTAGGGTTGATAAGTGCATAAATTTTACACTAAAATAAGGGACATGGTTAAGGGAAGTATGAGATTTAGGTGTAGTATTGGAGTATTTAGAGTAGAACTATGGTCAAAATTGGGATATAGGTTTTAAAAGTGACTCGAATAGTGGAAATTTTTTAATTGTATCTTGTGGAATACTAAGTCCCAACACATCTATTTAGATGATGTAGAAAGTTTGAAAGAATAGATAAGAATAAATTTTATAGAAAATATTTCTCCATGATGATGTAAGAACATTATATATTATTGAACTTTTAATAGTGCTAATGCAAGTTTTATTGTAATGAATAAACATGCCTATCATGAAGGACATCAATGTGAACTTATACTTTTATTTCTTAATTAACATATTTAATAGCCACATCCATTAAAGACAACTTTTGTAAAAGTAAAATTATTTTTTGTTGTTCTCTTCTTCATGAAAGTTACATAGAACAATAGTGAACCACAACTCCCAATACAAGTAATTTGAAGTAGTAAAAGTCTATAAATAGTGATAAAAATGAACTAGATACAAAACATTTCTCTGTAATGGTGTAAATACATGTCACATTCTTGAATGATTAGGACTGTATCATGACCTTTATTTGAACAATGATTGTGAGTGGCTTCTTTTATCATTGAGGGAAACCAATCCACTTTTACATATGTGTCACACACGATTTTTTTTGCATCTTTCATCTGCATTACTTCCATTTCCTCAAGATAATCAATTCACAATATTGTGCTCTCGGAAACTTTAACTATAGTTGTGGATGATGCTTTAATTATTTGTAAGCATTTTCCAAACTTGGTCTCAAAGAAATCATTTGAGGCCACTGAAGTAGTCAGGCTAGTATCAATAATGTTTGATTCTTTGTTTGAGACATCTATAACTCAAATAGTTCCCTACGAACATATAAACAAACATCAACATATACAAATAATCAAAATTAAAAAGTATTAGTAATTAAAATAAAAATTTTCAAATGAATAATGTTCAAAATAAGATAAATAAAAATCAAAGTTATTTTAAATGAAACATTTAGATTGTAATGTTTCAAATATGGTGGCATTGCCTTCCACTTTTCAAACATTACAAACATAAACATTATATATTAATATATTAATGAAAAATAAATAAAACACATTTATAATCTACTTAAATAATAATAAAATATATAATAATTATATGATTTGTCTATTTTCAATAAATCATTAATTCTAATAAAATATAAAATTTATTGATATGGCAACATTGCCATCCACATTAATGATAAAATTTAATTATGAAACATGAAAATTATTATCAAACATTTAAATCTAAAATTTGCAAATCAAAACCATTTTGAACTATGCAAATCTAAAACTAATGTGAAACATGCAAATCTAAAACTAATTTGAAACATGCACAGCTAAAACTAATTTGAAATAGGCAAATATAAAACTAATTTGAAACATGCACATTCAATATTTGCAAATAAAAATTATTATCAAATATATAAATCAAATAGATTTTAAATGCAATTCTAAATCTAAATCAAACATGCAAGACTAAAATATTAAATTCAAATTTTAACAATCTTGAATGTAATTTTAAATCTAAATGAAACTAATTAAAATTGAAATCTAAATCTAAATCTAAATCCAAATGAAAATCTAAATAAAAGATAAATATGAAAAATAGAAATCTCACTTGCAAAAAAAATTTCTCCAAAACTTCAATCTACCCCCTCTTCAAAAACTCAAATCTACTCCAATAATCTCCACATTTTCCTTCTTGCAAAAACATAAAATGAAAATGAAATGGGGAGTCTTTGTTTTATAACTTGTGAGAGGCTCGTCATATCCCCCAATGGACGTCTCTTGACATTTTATGAATTTGTTTCAAATTCTCCTAGTCCCCACAAAAAAAAGCATGAATGTGCATGCAAAAATATATTTAACAAAAATAAAAAATTTAAATATTTAATGAAATTATTTCAGCCTTATTTTTTTGGGACCTATTTTTTGAGCCCTATTTTTTTCGAGTCCTATTTTTCTAGGCCTATTATTTCAATCTCCATTTGACTTTCTATTATTTCGGCCAGCTATTATTTCAATTTTTTTATTATAAAATTTTACAATTTATTAATTTAATATTTAATTAAAAATTGTGTAACTCATTTTTCTTTTTTATTGACAAAGGATCTATTTTGGCATATTCTCGTGATGGGCATTCAATGTTGTCATTGTATAGAATGCCTCTCGGCGTAATTATAATGACTTAATCATAAACATAAATATAAATTGTTATATTAAATATAATAATATTAATTTCATTTCAGCAATATTAATTTAACTTTAATTTAAGTCCAATATTATTATTAGTACTTGCAGGAGACTAAGTACTATTGTGGTACTTTTTGGATTTTATGTTTTAACTAGTGATTAAATTTTTGAGTTTCTACGATTTTAAAATTAATTGATTTTTAAAAAATTATCGAACTAATATGTTGCATAGCATAGATGCATGATTGTTAACATTACAATTTTAAGAAATTATTTTTCTAAGATTTGATTGGCTGAATTCATTTAGCTCTTATACTTGTGAGCGGATTGTAAAACTAATTTTTTTAAAGAGTGCGTTTTATTAAGTGAATATAATTCTTTAGTGTTTAATAATTTAAATGTAAATGATTTGGTTTAATTTTTTTATATTTTAATAATGTATTTTTTTATAATATAATATTTTTCATTCAACTAAAAATACTAAAGAGATATTTTTGTATATTATATAATAGTTTAACAAATACTATTATATATTATTATAAAAATATTATTATTTTCATATTTTAATATATTTCTAATATAATATTATCAGATAACATATATACAATAGTACATATATATTAATAAGGATATTCATAAATAAAATTTAAATTTAAATTATAATTAATGTCATTAAAGAAAACTATAATTATCTAATATTTTTTATTAATTAAAATATTTTATAAACTATAATAAATTTATTAAATTAAAATTATGTGTATATAAAATTTAAAGGCAAGTACTAAGCCACTATTGGGCAGTTGTTTACTTTTCTTTTAATTCTTAATGTAATTATTTTTAACTCAAATGTAGAATTATAATGTCAATTGAATTATCTATAATTTTACTCATAATATCAATTAATTATAACTAATAAGTATATAGTAAACTTTACTATAAGTTCTCTTAATATATAACTAGATCATAATTATATCCAACCATTAGTTTAACTAACCTTGCATAAATAGAAACATTACTTTTTTTAAACCCACTTATAAAAAGAAGTAATAATATTTATTTATTTATTAAATAAATAATAATAATAATAGTTTTTTTCTCTTATCAATAAAAAATAATAATATTTTCCTGTTATAATTGTTTATCTTATATGTAACTTTATTTAATAGAAAGGGATTATTCATCAAGCAAACAAAAAAATTAAAATTCAAAATTTGTTTTTTTAAAAATAATAATAATAAGCAAATATTATTTTTACAAGCCTATGATTTGTAAAATATATAAGAATAATATACTCACTTTTTTATCGTGAGTGTAGTTGTTTCAACATGTGCGTGTGTATATTTATGACAACGCATTTTTTCATAATCTCTCAAATAAATAAATGTCATTTATTTATTATTTTATTTTTTAATAAATGATAACTTAATTATTTTGCTTACTTTCTTCATTTATTATATTCAAAAATATATATTTGTATTTCTTTATAACCAAATTCTTGTTTTCATAAACTTGTATCATATATTTCTAAAATAGAAATTTACATATCTTTTTAGAAGACATAAATATTTTCCTATATAAATATACATATATTCTAAAAATTTAAAATATTTTCTTCAAATATTGAATTTGACATAGTTTGTTTCAGCGATAACTTTAAGAAACCCCTCCCTAGAAAAATATGTAAAATGCTGGCGAATTCAACATTAAATATGTAGGAAATTTTTTTAATTGAGTGCGATTTTTTCATTCAAGGAAAGGGAGAAAGTTATTTTCTATTGGCAAAAGTTTCCTTTTCGTATCAAAATTTAATAATAACTGTGGTGAATTTTTTTTTTGGTATACAAATAAATGAAGGCGATTTTTCTTGTTGGTCATAAACATTTTTGTAATGTAAGAGGCGAATTAATTATTTCATATAACACAAAATATTAATATAATTGGATAATGTGTCATTTTCCAAAGAGAGATCATTTAATTTTTTGGTGAATTTATAGAATCGCAAGTGGTCCATGGCCCACATGCCAAGTGTACATTATACAATGTACTTGTAGTATGCCAATCCATTAAGATTCAATTAATAATGTGCCCTTTTAATTGTTAACTTGGTTGTCATCATGTTTAATGTTGTCATTTTTATGGTGAAAGGAATTAATTTGGACCATTGATGTAATATAGATCAATGGCTTCAACTCTATTTCAGGTCTAATTTTAAATAACATGCCATAAAGTCTAAATCTTCCTAGAATTAGGACATGTGTCCCAAAGACCAAAACAGAAAGTAGTTGGCTAAATGGGGACAGCTGGAGACACACGTCAGTAAAATGGTAGTCGATGCTCAACTCGAGGGAAAATATTATTTTATTTTATGGGCAAAATAACATTGTCCAATAAGAAAACATTAGGGAAATGCTGGCAAAATTTTTAAAATAATTGTGTTCTAAATGTAGATTACATTGGTGATTGGACCAATTATGTGTAAACTAATGAGCGATTAGACTTGGATTTTGACCCAAATTATTTAATATCTTGGTGACATGGTTGACCCCATATGTAGATTTTATTAGTCAAATTGTGATTTCCTGAAGAGACGGAATAGCCAATTGGCGAAGATTTGCCACTAAAAAAATCACTAGTTTGTTTTCATAATAATGTCTAGTTGGTATTTGACTTCCAATTTAGTTTAATTTTATGAACTATTTACAAATGAATTGTAGTTCAAACTCCAAATTGGATGAATATTCATATTTTCTAATTGTTTTGCACACATATTTTCTCAAGAAGAACCCAAAATTTTAATAGGCTTCATGCAATATTATTTTTGCTAATTTTAATACAAGGGTTTCTAAATTTAAGTTTTCCTAACAATTTTCTACACAAGAACCATAAAAAGTTTTCCTCTAATTTATCACAAATAATATAAGCGGTTTGAGATTCATAAAAATCATAGTTTTCTAATCTCCTCTAAATTTAATGTAGATTTTCTACAATATTTTCTCAAACAAATATTCTTGATGAATAAGTTTTCTTTCCCAAAATTTAAAATATAATTCTTAATCCAAAAATCAACACAATAAATCAATAATATGTTGCAAGCACGTAGGAAGACATGAAGTAGACAAATCTTTCAAATAGAATTCTGTAATGAGTTTTCAAACCCTACCTCCAAATAACAACTAAAATATGAGACAATTTATGAATGCATGCAAATCCAAACCTTCCAAAAACTTTCATAAATTCTTTTGCTCCAATTCCAAATTTACTCTCCCAAAACCTGTGTATGCTCAAATGACCAAAAATCCTCTAATAAAGAGCTCTATCTAATTTAATAAAAGCCATAAAATAATTATTACTTTAATTATCTAATCCGTAAATGCACACTTAGAATATTTTTATTTTTATTTTTTTTCCATTTAATTAATTAGTGGAAGCACTTTTTAAAATGTATTTTTTATTTGAATTTATAATATTAATTAAAGCTCATTATTTAATATTAAATCTTTAATATTTTAATTTCTCTTTAACTAATTTTTCAAATTAGACTTTTAAATTAAGTCTTCTACTTCTCATATTTTAATATTTTCTTTTAAATCTAATAATATTTAATAATTCTTAATATTATATGACTAATCCAAATATTATAATTGAATCATTTACCAAGTAAATCACATAGCCAAATGCACAAAAAAGCAACATTAGCAAAATTGGCCAACTCCCAAAATCAAACAACACACACAAAGATAAAGTCATGGGTTTGAAAAGAGTAGGAAGTTAGATACATGTCCTCCTTCTCAAGACAATTAAATAGTCTATGGATAGGATTGGACTTGAACATTATCTCCTTATTCTTACCATTGAGTTATTGCGATAAGGCATGCTCATTCTAATAATTCAAGGAAGTTGATGCCCAATACCTACAAACTTATATAAAATATGAGCATGTGCATGTACATATATAGCTAAACTAAACAAAAAATGGTGAGGAGTAGTGTAGGTGACTATGACTCCCTCCCTTAACCACAACAAGTATGTCAAACAAAAATGTAAAACAAACACACACACACACACACGCACGCGCGCGCGCGTGCACACACACACACACACATGCAAGTATGAGGTTAGTACTATAAATAAATCACAAGTATAATTAGCATAATATTCTGATACACGTAGTTCATCATCATAAAGATATAATAATCATCGTCCAAAGACATATCAGATAACATCATCATAAAATCAATTAGATTTACTAACTAAGAACAATCAAAGCATTATAATTACAAGTAGGAAAATATCACCAACTAATATAGTCCATTAATCCAAATATCAAAGTATTGCATTTTAAATATCACTAAGAGATATCATTTTCATAGAAGAGTCAGATAAGACCTAACAATAAAATCCATAATGATAGTGAAAAGGGATGTGTATTGTAGCCAATATAGGCATATGTGGACTTAATGGATAAAATGTAAGGGTTTAGTTCGATAAAATGAATATTTGGATAATGATTCATGTTGCAAGGTCCACAAAGGGCCAATTGATACAATAAGATCCATGATAAGGGTGTTAATGGAAAGAAATTGTAAATGTTATTGAACTTGACAATTATGTTATCAAGTTTACAATATTAGATCAAAGGAAAATCAAACTAAACAAGTGGTTGGAGGGTAAATGGGCCACAAAGTTGAAGGTTTTATTTATGAATTCCATAATAGGGATGTTTGTAATTGTCATAAGGACAATATCAAGGCATAATATTGCTAATAGAATCACATAGGGAGTGACGTAAAGTGTTGGGTTTATTCAAAGTAAAGAGTGAGAGTGTTCTCTTTAATGATATGATTTTGAAAATTCTAAATGTAAGTATAGATCTAAGATCAGGGCCTATGAGTGAAAGGATAAAAGCTATAATTAGTCACAATAGATGAAAATTTGATCAACAAGATGATCAAAGTTTGTGGAATCTATGAATGGGATCACTAAATTAGTGTTGATCAGGGGGTGATGGTAATCAACATGTGGATTCCAATGGTTGTAGAGAGTGGGGAGACGATTGGTAGGTCATGTAGAAGTATTGAGTGGCTAGTGTCGTTAATGACTAGTCATAGAAAATTGTGGTAGATCTAAGAAGATTGAAACAATTGGTTATTTTGAAGAAATATGTTTGATGTGAGAAGTTTTTTCTCACAAGAAACTTGAAGAATTAATCATTGTGAATAAAAGGAAGAGTATGAACTGTTAGGATTTAGATCATAAATACTCATTAAGAATGAATAGGAAGTGAACATGGGATAATCACTTTAAGGGTTGGTAAATGAACAAAGGAACTTTTGGAATGGTAAGAGCCTTGTGAGTGGTTAAATGATATCATTAGGAAGATAAGAGAGTTTGTGGAAAAATATTTTGATCATTCTAGTGGATATGTAGATTTATCCTATGGTTGAAACATTGAGGAGATGTGACACTTGTGGATGTGATAAGTAGTTTTCTTTCATATTGGAGTGTGATTAGAAAATGGAATTCTAATCAAGAGTTTTGTATTTAGGTGTTTGAAATTTGATAAGGGGTTGAGATGCTTCAAGAGCATGACCAAGGTGTGTAGTCTAGATATTACTAAAAATTGAAGGTGTGAGAACCCTAATTGGTTGGTTGGATCATAGTGTTGATACAATGAGTTAAATTTGAATAGTAACATTTGAAAGGGGGGATGATGTTAGAGGTTTCATCCCCCAACTTGAAGGTTTGGAAGTCATTGAATCACCTTAGTTTGGGTTTGAAAAATTGTTAAGAAGCATTAGAATCCATAGTCAAATGTGGAGTTTTTTTTGGAGCCTTTAAAGGCATATTGATGTTTGGGTACATCTAGGAACCTAAGGAGTTTGACTCATTTAACAAACCAATTAGAGAGAATTGTTGGGCTACCCAAAAATTTGCATTATATGAAGAAATAATATTCAAAAACTAATGTATTATTATATTTTTAGGAATATTTATAAAACTTTACCTCAGGTCTTGATAGGTAGATCTTCTCTTTGAGTCGCTTAGAATCTTTCATTAGACCTCACACTAAGTCTTCTAGGGATCTTACCCCAACCCCAACCTTAAGGATAACTCGCTCTATATCCTTCTCTAACCTAATATCTTACTACCAAGTGAAAAACCTCATTATTAGCACTTGATCATAAAGTAAGTTCACTCACATTCACTTGACTATCATGCCCAACTCATAGTAGGATGGATGGCAACTAGAGATATACTAAGAACTATTCTTGACCCCTTTCCAATGGATCTTGGTGTCTTTTGTCTATTAATGTAAAAATAGATTAGTTTCAAGACCTATTAACCTTCTACACCTAATTAGGCCTACTTAAGTATAATAACACATTTTTTGATAATAACTCTGATGTTACAAAAGTTTGCACCCACGTCCAAAGTTTTTACCTAAGGACAACCTTGTGAAACATGGAAACAACCTCCAAGCTGTGGGACTTGAACTATGAGGTTGAGTCTCCAGAGAAGGCTAGCTTCCTTTACTATTATGGTGCACCTAACTACTCTTGGGGAGGAAAAGGGAGAAGGAATACATGTAAGTAAATCTACCTACTCTAACCTAAGGAGGTGATGCACCAAAATAGAGTGTTCAAACCAATCTCTACCCATATATGCACTATTTAACGATCATGATGCCAAAAGATATCCACATCTAGACTTGATTTAATCTAACAATCACATACAGATCAAAAAACCCAAATGAATGACACAAGGAAAGAGAGGATTCACTTATATACCATTCATATGCCAAAAGAGATACAGTCATGCTAGATTGCAGATCTCTACAATACACCAATGAGAGGCAAATAGTTCTTGCACTTTACATCAATGGATGGAGGAGATAAGGAAAAATTTCATATAGTTCAGAGGCAAAGGGGATTTACACTAAAGTTGCAGAGCAATATCAGAGAAAATAGAGAAGAGTCGACCAGAACAAAATCTACAAAAATTGCCTTTATAGTTCAGGCATAACTGAGATGTCCTCTAACTGAAGTTACTCCACAACCATTTCCATTAAGTCTTATGGAGAATAATCATTCAGATCTAGGGAAAATCTAACCTTGGCACAGACTCAGATACCATGAAATCTGATATTTTTCCAAAACAAGGCCTCGAGAAGACAACAAACAATGCCATTAAACCATTCTGACTGAGCAGATGGATCAACTGGGGTTGTGGAGTGTTCTCCTAGATTTAGCATTCATTCGAGGGTGGTTGGAATTAATCACAAGGATTAGATTCAAAAAACCTTGATTTCCTTCATTCCTAGCTTGTGAATCAGCTAGGTCAGCAAGTCAACTAAGTCCTGCAACTAGAATAGACCATGTGGGCCAATGATTTTATTTTTTTTTGCCACCCCACAAAGTCTCCACATGATTGACCATATCTTTTCAACTAACTATGCCACCTCCTAGCTTAATCATGGCCGCAATGTAACTGCCAGCCCCAACTGTGCTACCTTAACTGTTAATACCTTGGCTGGGCCCGCAAGCACATATGTCCTTCACATGCTTACCCATAATTTTTAATTTTTGTGCATCTTTATATTGTGGGAAAGCACCAATCGTTGATCTTTGCAAGATCAATGATCAAAAAAGATTCTACATATATTGTGCCTATCCTTTGAAATTTAGGGCCCACGAAACACTTTGACATCTGACTCAGCCTGACCTAGTCCCAACTGGCATCACCCTATGGAATATGAAACAAGCTTGGCCCCATAAGAACATGCAACAACAAGGTGCTTGCTCGCATTCCTTAATCTCCTTGCAACTTTATAATGCGGGGAAGCACCAACCCTTGATTTGTTTGAATTTGACAACAATAAAAAATCTTACGCGACTGTATACCTAGTCAGCTAGACAGACTAATAAGATGCTTTCATTGTACTCTGACTCACCTGACAACTGCCATGGAAGACAAGCTGTCATCATCTTTTGAGAAGGGCGGTCCCATGATGTCACACTGTGCCATGCGTCACAAGGGGGCTTGCCCACATTCCTTAAAACTCATGCACTTTCATATTGCGGGCAAGCACTGATCATCGATCTATAGAAGATCGACGATAGCCAAAGATTTTTATTTATACCATGCTTTCCATTAAAGATTTTGGGCCCTACAAATCACTCAGTAGCCACCTCATGTGACTTGGCCCAACAATGACACATGGTAGCAAGGTGCTTGCCCACATTGCTTAATTTTCCTACATCTTCATATTGCGGGGAAGTGCCAGCCAATGATCTGATCGCATCAGATATGTTCATAACATGTGCCCCTTGAACCTATGTGAATATCCATCATGATGTCATCTAGACATGTGTCACCAGGGCACTTGCCCACATTGTTAGAAAGTCTAACAAAAGACAGAATGCGAGAAAGCAGGCACCAATCGAACTGCCAATTGGACTGACCCTCCTCCTTTTTGTGGCCCACATAAAATGAAAGGACCCACCAATCCACGTGTTGCAAAGGGGCTTCCTTGCATTATGTAAAGGTAGTGCATTTGGAGAATGCAAGAAAGCAACCACCATGGATCTATGCAAGATCCAATGGCCCAAAAAGTTGTGGGTAAGCAGAAACAAATTTAGGAAATAAAGAAGTACCATAAAGTTTTATCATATATTTTTCATATTTCTAGGGGATTTAAATAATATAAAAGATGGGAAGTAGCCATTGGGTATGCTGTGTTTAAATTCAAATTTTTTGGTGGGGGAAAAAATAGGTAACAAATTCTAATACCCCTCAAATGACCCCCAGAACAAACTTATGATGTAAATACTCTTTTCAAAGATCTCCAAGGTTTTTAGGGTTTGGGTACCCAAGATGTTTGTACACCTCTATTCACAAAATGGGCTCTTTTACTAATGATTTGAACTAGCACTTGTTTCTTATTTCAAATTTGGGTCATATTGATTCACCAACCTTTTCTAAGGTTTTGATTGCTTCCTAAGAATTCAAAAAAACCTTGAAAGTTATTTGATAGCACTTTCATCCATTCATACAGTCTTTTATTGTTACCATTCTTGTTCCTAGTCGAGTAGCTATAGTCTCGTCTAGGGAAAGCCACAAAAAATAGAAAAACCTCATTTTTGCAACTTCAAATTCATATGGTTCACTCTACACTAAAAGCCTTTACATATCCCAAAAGGCATGAAGAACCTAGGGTGGGATTTATGAAATAAGCATTTTTATTGAGAAAACCCTAGAACTAGTAGTGAATAGGCCAACGGGTTTACGATTTTATTCAATTGTGAAAAAATATTTGAATATCTTAACCAAAGAAAATTTATCAAGTAGATAAATTACCCTAACTATTTATAATGATAAAAATCTAGATGTAATCGATTAAACAGTAGATGTTTTAGTTACAAACCAAGCTGTGAAAATGCTAGAGAATAGCTATTTATTTTCTATTATTTTGTGTTCAAAACATCAACCAAACCCTCTCCAAAGTATTGGATCATCTTATATATCATATTACATCCTATTTTAACTAAAAACTTGATTGAATAACTTATTCAAGGTGTTATACCAAATCTTGCACAACATGTTATCAATGACAACATTTGCACCTTTTTCCTTCTTGAATGCACTAAAACCTCAAATGGATGAAAAATTACCCCTTATAAAATATTAATACTATCTAAGTCCATTTCTACTTCTTCTAGTCATATTGAGGTTAATTTACATATTAGGCCCAAATTGGCCAACCTTGGAAACTTATTGTCACCTATTGGAAACTTTTGCCCAAACACACACTTTGACAACCTACCTATACTAAGACACTCCTTGGACCCCCTTGGAGATCTTATTTATACCATGAATTGGCTAGGGTCATGTACAACCCAAAAATGAACTAAGAGTCTAGCCAAACCCTAGGTTTTCCTACACCATTCTCCCTTACAGTAAAGAATTTTTGTCACACTTGGTGACAAGAGTTTAGTGCTAATACCCAACTTCTTGAACTCACTCTGATGAGGGCACAGTGCAAGATAAAATGAACACAAAAGGAAAAGGAGAATATTATTATCAGAATTGATATGATATCATATTTAGTACAATGAAAATAGACTCAAATACATGCCCTATGGGCTTACAATGTTATCAAATTTTGGAGAAAAATCCTTCTCACAGTACCTTTTCCCAAATTTCACAAAAACTACCTTTACAATGCAAGAAATGATCTTAAGTAACCCAAATTATGTTTAGGGTTAGGAATATATTTTAGAATATTCCATTTGGAATCCACTGCCAAAGAAAAAGGTTCTAGAAGATACGTCAAAAGTTGATGCAAAATTAGATGAATCTGGAAATGGTAGTCCAACTTCTAGGAGGCATAACTTTTGACCTCAAACTCCGATTGATGAATTGTTTACATTTTTGGAAAACTCTCCAAGTGCTCTATAGCCCTATGGATGAGCTTAGCTCATCTCCCATTTTTTGGGCCTATACGAGGCTATTTAGTGCCTCAAATATAACTTTGACATATTCTTAGGGGATCTCCAAGCAACTGAAAACTACAATAACTTTCAAATAGTAAAGCCTTTTGACCTGATTCTTTTTCATCAATATTGCCTACCCAATCAACATCTGTATAAACTTTTAGTTGAAAATTATCACTTTTTTTGTACCATAATCTATAGTCTTTTTATTTTTATTTTAATATCTTAGTATCAATTTCACTGCTATAATGTGATTTTATCTAGGATTAGCAAAAAGTCTAGCAACAATTCCAACTTCTAATGAAATATCAGGTCTACTATGTACAAATTATTATAAATTTCCAATCATTGACCTAAATAATATTTGATTCACCTCATCTAAATCATCATTCTTTGACAATTGATGTCTAGTCACCATAGATGTTCCAAATGGTCTTGAGTCTTCCATTCCAAAAGTCTTCAATATTTCCTTGATATACTTTTATTGTGTAATGCAGATACCTTTCTTCATCTGATAAAATTTCAAACCAACAAAGAACTTCATCTCTCCAAACATTGACATCTCAAATTCCTTCTTCATTTCACTAGCAAGAAAAAATAGAAAATTTCAAGCTACATAATGACGACCGAGCACAAGAACTTAGTGATTGTTGAGTGATAGAAAACTGATAGTTTATGAAATATTTGAGATTTGAGTCCAACATGTTTATATTTTTGGATTAATCAAAAAACATGGATGATAATGATTGATGAGCTGGTGTATTTAATGCAAAAAGAGAATTTGTTAACCGATCAATGGAAAGGATTTGATGAGAAGTTTCTGGAAGAGAGAACGAGAACACAATGATGAAAGGATTCGATGAATCTAACTAAACACTAATATCTATGGTAATGTTTAAGTGGAAAAACATAAAAATTAACCTAAGAGATATTTTTAGTGTTGGTTCATTGTTGATTGGTGATCTTAAAGAGAATCTGTGAAGAGTAGAGTAGAAGAGGAGAAGTGGAGAGATTTGTTAAGTGTGATTACTTGAAGGGATACCAAGAAGATTAGTGATAATAGAGGCTAGGCAATGAACTAGAAATGAAAAAATAGAGATCTAAATTTTCAAAGTGAGTTGTGTTTTATAGAACAAACCTACTATTACATTCTAACCATCATGATAATCAAAATCATTTAATCAAGTTTGACCTAATAGTCATTTTGCAAATCCTATTAAGGTGACAATCTAATAGAATGATCTAAAGTCCTCTAACAAGGCCACTCCTAACACAGTGGTTGAATCCTTTAACATGATCACACCTAACAATGTGTTGTGTAACCTTTATTAGGGTTGGCTCCTAACTAATTGTTAGTGAACAAATTGTCTTTTCCTACAAAAATCAATAATTCAATCTATGCCCAAGGTTGGAAAATCCAATAAAGTTCATAACAATTGGGTACACATTGTGTTAATCATTTCCCTCTAAATTTTCTTATAGGTACAACTTCCTTTACAAATGATTTATCAATAAATTCAAAAGATCAAAATGAACAAACTACACTTTTACCAGAAAGTGCTTGAGGGACACTCATGTACTCTTGGATATTGAGGTAATGGTTTACAACTTTAGAAATTTAACAATAAAGGGAAAGCTCACAGTGTTTCCACAAGTAATCAAGTTCGATATAAAAACTCAAATTCTACAATGACTTATGCCAATTTTGAGAAATGAGAGATAAACACAAACAACAAGAGAAATAGCAGTAGATGTCATACAATATTAACCATTATGGCTCACAAAGCAACCATAACTGATTTTACTCAAACACTAAGTTTTAAAGCACAACAAAATATGATAGATGTATATATTCAAAAAGATTTCCCAAGCACAAAGTCATTAAGAGAGGACTTTCATATATATTACTATTTGTCTATTACTGTTTCCATCCAAGAAACTTTAATAGTACTAAACTTTATTAGAGTATTTTTAAGCTACTAAAAATTTAACCCTATTTTTTCTTGATGTAAGATTTTAGGTTTCAAAAAGGAACAGGAAAAACTTAAAATGATGACTCAAAACTAAGGCTAACACCAATCTCACTTCAGAAGAGTGAAAAGTGGTAGCATATTACTTGGTAGCTTTTCCGAAATTAGGTTTCCACAGTAAGTCCTACTATTATTTACTAGTGTGAATATTATGTTACACATGCTATTTTTATAGTTATTTATTTTATTGTTAGTTGACACATATACAAAATAGAGAGTTAAAGAATGTTGAGTTGTTGATGATATGCTATATAGACTACTTTATTTAATGAGATTGTTTAAGCTGTTAAAAGTTGAATTGCTACATCTGGACTTAAGGATAATAAATTCACCCCCTCCCTCTTAGATATTCTAATCATTCTAACAACTAGTATTGAAACTTTGGTACTTGTAAGGAAAATTTGAAAGGACTTATAGCTAAAGATCAAGATGTACAAGAGAGAGATACCAAAGTTCAACAAGGAGAACTTCCCAACATGGAAACACTTCATGAGATTGCACTTTTCTGATATTGGATATTCTACATCATACTAGCTAGACAATGAATATGCAACCTATGTTGGAAATGATTCTTCAATTGTATGTTTCCATTGATGTTACAAAAATGTAAGTATTAACCAAGTGGTTAGGCAATAAAGAACTTGAAGGATATTAACATTAATCGACAAGTCAGGCAATGAAGGATATCATTATTAACCGAGCAGTCAGACAATGAAGGATATCAATATTAACCAAGTAGTTAGGAATGAAGGAATTTTTATATGAACCAAGAACTTCTAGTATTAACGAAGTGGTCAAGCATTAAAGAACTTCCAGTGTTAACTAAGTGTCAGCACAATTCACTTGTTTATTAACTAACTGATTGAGGCTGAATATTTGGATGTTGAATGATTATTTGAAAGGTTATTGAAGCTGACTTGACAAAGATTATGATATATAAGAAAGCTAAAGAAATTTAAGTTATGATATGAAGTGGAAAATGTGGAACAAGATGGATATGTGATCGAAGGGAAAGATAGAGAAGGCAAGTGTGGAAGATAAGCTACAAAGAACATTCTAATCAATAAGGATCTAGAGGTCAAGACATAACAGAGACCTAAATATACAAAAGAAGTTGCTTCATAAATCAGGTCAAATTACTCTTACATTCTAACCATTGTAGTAGTGAAGAAATCTCTTAAAAGAGTTGACTTAATAGACAAACTGTGAATCCTTTAACAAGGTGACATTTCAAGATTGAAGTGTTTGAAGACCTCTAAATAGTCCCCTCCTAATAGAGTGATCTAAATCCTCTAACAAGGTCATACTTAACAACATGTATTGTAACCTTTAACAATGTTGTCTCCTAACATTGCTCACTTTAGAAGAGTGAAAAATATTGTAACTAGTTACATGGTGGTTTTCCCAAATTGGGTTTTCACATTAAATCTTGGCATCATCTATGTTCATGTTATTTTATTTATGCATTATGTTTATGCAACTTAGTTACTAAAGGTTAAAATAGATTAGTATTCATAAGAGTGCTTTGTTAACTAGGTTACATTAACAATAACTTAGTTTTAACCAAGTTGGAAAAAGTATTGCATTATTAGTGAAAAGTTCAATTTGAAATCTAGGGATAGGGAATTGTTTTTATAATAATTGATTCCCCCCCCTTAGTTAATCTCTTCATTTTGAAAAATTTGTACCATATCTTTTAATGCTTGCAAGAAAGATTTCAAAGACCTAAGTTAAACATCAAGATGTCATAAAGAAGGAAGATTCTGAAGCTTAACAAAGAAAACTTTTCATCATGGCAGGAATTCATGAAGCTACACCTATCAAGCATTGGAGATACTAGTCTACTCTACTTAGAAAACAAACATGTTCCACCACCTAAACCTGTGACCATAGAAAAAATGAAAGAGGTAAAAGATCATAATATTGATTGATATAAATTCCTTGCTCAAGTATTTAGAATTTGATAAAATTAAATATTTTCCAACAACATATGAAATGTGAGAAAAAATGTAGAGAGCCTATGGAGGTGATAAAAATGTGCAAGGAGCCAAGGCAAAAATTTTAAGAGGCAATTTTGATCAAATGAAGGTGAAAGAAGGTGAGAACATTGTCTAATACAATGAAAGAATCAAAGAAAGTGTGAGTCCAATCAAACTTGCAGGAGGAAAAATAACTGATGAAATAGTGGACATCAAGGTACTAAGAGATCTTCTTCATATTTATGCAATTATAGTTTCATCCATTCAAGAGATGAGATGCAATCTAAAGAATGATATAATTTTGGATGCATTTGTGGGAAGATTGGTTACTTTTGAATTGGATAATTTTGATAACTATGCTCCTAGAAACTTTGAATATGCATTCTTAGACAAAATAACTCTTGGTAGAAAGGGACGAAACTCAAGAGGCAAATAGGTTGATAATGAAGAAGAAGATGATACAGATGAAGATCTTGAAGTCATTGAAGCCCTACTTACAAAAAGAGTATCAAAAGGGAAAGGTAAATTTAAAGGAAAAGTTGCATTGATTTGTTTCTATTGTGAAGCGGTTGGTCATATTATTGCAAGATGTCCAAACAGAGAAAACAAAGATGATAGAAGAAATAAAAGGTTGAAAGGTGTTGGTAAATGGATTTTTCCTTTCTTGTTTCTTAGGAATATGACTCTTAGTGCCCAAATTGTGAACAATATCTAGTTACAATAGTTGAAAAGCCATTCTCTGATTATTGGATTTTCTCTAAATTGGTAGGTATAGCTCCCTCATGGAATGATATGCAATGAATTATGTTTTGATCCTAAAACTAACACAAGGTATGCTCTTAACTTGAGAGCAGAAGAGACAAACTAAATTAAGCCTAAACAAAACTTAATCTAGGTAGGGTGAATTTTCTAGTCTATGAACCAAATGATAGAACTCACACATCCTATGAATTCATACACTCAACACTTACCAATCTATAACAACTATTAACAGAGCTATAAAAAAAGAAAAAGAAAAAAGTCTAATGAGTCCTTCTCTGAATATTCCACAACACATCCTACTAGGTTTATTCACAACCTCGAAACAAAGGAATGAAACATCCTTTCCTTCCTACTGTAACTTTGTTTAAGAGAAAGAATTAGCTAATTAACAACTATCAACTTACTTGAACAGAAAATGATTGACATAAAAATACTCTTCAATTGACTCTGCAACATCAAGTATCCTACACCAAAATTTGCTGACCTTTCATTAATCATTCAACTTTATACATATAGAGTTTGAGAGATGACCATTACAATAGGAATTTTAATTGGTTCATCTTCTGAGGATGAAAAATGGCAAGATGCCATTTTGTTGTATTACAAAATTTGCAAAATTTACAACAGAAAATGAAAAGAGGGCATCAACTGAATCACTTAGGCTTCTTTCCTTTTTAAGTTTTTGTTCTATATGCCTTAGCAACAACTATAATTGGAATCATTTCTTCATGACTAGGCACATGTACATTAGTAAATCTTAAGAGCCACTTTGAATTCTCTCAAGCCAGCTCCTTTATTGCATTTAGCTAACTTGTCAATTCTTCAACAACCACGTGTATGCATCCACCAAGCGTTTGCAACTCTAATACTCTGTTTTGACTACTTGAATTCATTCTAGATAGATTACTCAAGTATGTGGAGAAGTTTTTCTTCATTACTTCTACCCAAATAAAAGCTTTCCCTTGCCCATTGGTTTGTGAGTCAGTGTGTAATCCTTGCATGAGTTCCAATGCTTTGTCTTGGGTCTTCCTCAATTTTCCCCCTATTTCTTTGAGTCCCTCTTCAACTTCTTGAATCATCTCCAGCTTAAATTGCATGCTTTGAAGCCATTCAAACAGAGGCTCGGTCCCTTTCTTCAAAATCTTTGATTCAACCGCCTCTTTTGCCTTCATCTGGATGATCATTTTTAGGAGGGAAATGCATTCATCACATCTTGCATTCTCCATGGATAGAGTGTTGTGAGTAGATATGATATTATCCTTCTTAGTTTCCAATCAAAGGATAACATTTCCAATTTGATTAGTCAAAGCAATTCCATGTGCATTGAGTTTATTCCATCTGCATTGAGTTTCTCAATCCATTCTTTTTTGATTTGACCAAAATACCTATCTTTCTGAAGCTGTGAGATGAAAGCTTGCACTTCTTCTACTGTGGGGTTCTCAATAGTAGGCACACCAGTAACGGTTGTCAATGGAACAACTAACTACCTGATAAATCTTTTCAATTCTTCAATCTCGGCCTTCATCTTGATTTTCAACAATTTGAGGCTCTCCAATTGCTCTTTTATAACCTCATTACTTGATCTCCATAGGCCTACCTTTGTATCATGTCTAGCCTCTCCAAGATCAATTGAATGCAGAGTGATATCATCGAGTGTCATGTCCTTAATTCTCCCTATTTTATTTGGCTTTGATATCTCCATTGTTAAGTGTCTTGTTTCTGGGTTTGCCCAAGTATTGCTAAAGTCTTCTGCTTCTTAGCATTCACTATTGTAGACCCAGAGTGAACTGCTCGAGACACAATATCTTTTGCAGGGATACTCTCCTCTTTCCTCTTTCTCTTCCTTTCTAAGGTGTCTTCTAGCTAGGATTCTATATTAATCACTTTAGAAGTAGCCCCAAGTGACTCTATACTAAACATTTTCTTATTCACCAGAGTCACTGCCACTGTAGCTGTAGAAAAAGGATTCTTTGGATCTTGAAAAAGAAGCCTAGATGAACTTGAGGCTTTCTCTTCCTCTTGAGTTTTCCTTGTAGCTTCCTTAGATATAATGGACTTGCTGCTACTGCTCTTTTCATTGCCGATCTCTACTATCTGAAAGGGGGAACTAGTTGGCTTCAAAAGAGGAGCACTTGCAGATGGACCAAGGATATGATGAGGAGATGGAGTTGGAGTAATGTGAGGAGATGAGATTGGAGTAGTAACATGAGGAGGTGAGACTAGAGCAGTAACATGAGGAGGTGAGACTAGAGTAGTAACACCATCTTTTGGCTCTTCAGTCCTCTTTTCTTCGGTGCTAGCTTGGGCTCCAATAACTAGTAGAGGACCGCCTTGGCAAGTTGGAGCTATTGAAATGTTTTTCTCCAAGGGTTGGTCACCCCCTCCTACAGATTGAGCAGGTCCTTGAGTAGCTATAGTTGTAACACTTGGTGTGGCACTCTGAGAAGAAGTGGGAGTAGCAGCAGCTGGAGAAGCTTGAGTAGTCTCACTCTTACTTTGGCCCTTTTTTGCTATCTACTCAACCCATTTTCCAGTTCTCTTGATGATCTGGGCCATCATAACATCAATGTCTTCTTCCATATCAACATATGGCTCAAAACTAATTGGAGTATTTCTCAATTTGGTCAAATATGTATTACTATACATATTTTTCCCATCATTTTCTAGCCCTTCCACATCTAAGTTAATGCCATATGTCTTTATTTGATCCACTATTAATCTAGTAAAAGCCCAATCTCGGCTTTCCAACTCATTTTTACAATCTGCCCAATAATCCTCCATAGTAGTAACATGCTTGATCATGCTTCCAATTTGAAGCACATCTCTAGCATACCCATTTGGGTCAAACATAGGCCTCACCAGTTCATAATCCTCTAACTTGTACTTGTTCTCAAATGTCTTAAGCATGTTTTTAGCATCTGATAGAGTCTCATAAATGTAGGCCCCAAATTTAATAGGGAATTCATACCCCTTCTTCCTCAAATTGGCGCTCAACACATTCACCTAAATTTCTTGCCTCACAATCTCAATGAGTACAATCATGGTGTTTAGGTATCTAGGCAGCTTCAGAGGAAATCCATCAAATGCTGCAAGACATAAATAAGAAAAAGATGAGAATTGAATGAAATAACTGCCAAATTGGTTGATGACAACCATTGCTTCTGGACTAAATCTCCGCTTTGGACATCCTTGGAGTTCCCTACATATTCTCATTGTGAACACATCATTTACTCAGATATACTCTATATAACTATTCTGCAATTCCAGGCATGGATAAAATTCATAGCTTTTCAAGTCATTAGGGAAATTCTCTAATCTGGGGAGTCCCAACCACAATTGTAGGGAAGCCAACATATATATCAAGAAAGAAGACATATAAAATGAATTGTAGAACTTAGTCGCACTGAGAGCACTAGATAGATGTTCACTTACCTCATATGCCCAATCAACATATTGTGTATCTGAGAAAATAACTTGCACCAAAAAGAAGTATTGTTATACAAAATTAAGGGCTTCTACCTCACCTTTAAGTTGATGCAAGAGGACCATAATGTCCACAATATTAGGCTTGAGATCAGTGCCAAAAAGGGTTTTAGGGACCTTACTCTTAGCTCCCCTTGGCTTTTGGAACCAAGAACTCATGATCTCTTTTCGCCACACCATCTTCTTCAGAGAGAATTTAGATATAGCTCATCCAATTGTTAATTCAGAGAACTCCTCTCATTCTAGAATCTATAGGCAGTTCACTATCGCTTGCCTATCAATTGAGATTAGCACTGTTTGATCTGGTAGTAAGATTTTTTTTGTATCCAGACTATAATGATTGATGCATTATATAATCAACTCTAGAGCTTTACTGCTACTGGAAATCTGGCTGCCTCTACTAATCCACTTCCTCAAAGTTTCTCCATTATGGGGTGAATTGGCTCCATCCTTAGTCTCCTTTGAAATTCTTGCATGTCAAATAAACGAAGTGAAGTGTCTATGATATTCTGCCATATAGACTTGATTCCACACAATCCATCAAAACCAGTGAATCTTGTTGCCATTTTGTCTGATATAAAGGTTAACTGAAATCAAATAATTGCAAATAGTGCAAAGAGTGAACCTTGTAACTTTGAAGATTTTTTGGAAGCACTATTCAGCATAATAGTTCAAAAGAGAAAGCAGTGATTTGAAAATTTATTACACTTATCTTTATATAAGAACCCTTAATCTATCCGTTGATTTTCATGATCCGCGCCACATGAGAGAATTTAAGGATAAATTCGTTAAATTAGTAAATGTGAGTGTTCTAATAGATTTTTCCCTATCTTTTCACTATTCTTGTTGGATCAATGGTAACTTTCTTTAATTACAGACTTACTTTCCCATTTTTTACCTTGTTTCAGAGAAATAGAAACGGAGTACTCCTTGGAAAGAAATCCGCCTGACTGGATTCTGTTTAAAATACCTTCACAAACTCAACTAATTTGCTTCAAATATTTTTCCCAAAAAATCCCATGATCAATTTACACAATTATCATGCTTGGAGGAATGATTTTCTATTACTTGCAAAAGATCGCTATCGAGGGTAGAAAGCCCGCGGAGGAGAAGGTGATTTCCACTTTTCTACTTGTGCCTTCATTTTACCTTCTCTACCCTAATCAGTTTACTTCAAGCCTATAAAAAATATAAAACTAGCTTCACAAGTGAAATATGGGACCCACTGACTCACTTTACCTTTTCACAAATGCCTTTTTGAAAAACTGACTTCTTGGTTCGAAATTCGTCGAGGAGAAGCTATTTTTGAATTTTCTGCCGATGCTTTTTTTAATCATCTTAGTGACTTTTGAATGATTCCCAAAGTGAAAAAATGTCAATAATTGAATGATCTATTTGTAACATAATTCATCTCTCTTCATTTAAACTCGCAAACTGCATTTGTGAATCTCGGTGGAGTTTCAGCTTCGGGGTGCGAAAACCTACCAAAGAGAAGACAAAACTAGATTTTCTGCCATTTCAACTTTCTTCATGTTTGGAACAAAATGAGCTGCAAGTAGTTCATCTAAAGTAACATAATTCAAGAATCTCCATTGAGCAAGGTCCTAAACTACCCAAAAGACTCGTGATGATAAAGAAAACCCACCTGATCGTACAATGGAGGAGAAGGGAAAAGATGAAAACCCGATGGAGATACTTATCACTTGAGGAAGAAAGGACCAATTGACTCAACTAGACTAAACAAAATACAAGTTAATTTCCACTTTGAAAAATTGGTACAAAATGAAAAGTGGGGCAACAGCTGGCTTTGACTGGGGACTTGGGTAGAGTATGCCCAAGCAAGGAACTTAGAATCCCTGGTTTCGCAAAAGGATATGAAAGGTGACAACACAAAAAAATAAAATTAAAAAAGGGATAAGGAAAAGAAAAAAAAAGGAAAAAAGGCTAACAAAGACATGCACAAGACACTAAGTTTAACTATAGTACAGTACAGGGGCTACCTATTTTCAATTTGCAATTTGATAGAGCTTGAGATCCTAACCATTATAAGTCAGGGGTAGTACTTCACCATCTTCATATGCCAACTTGAAAGAATTGTTTTCAAATTCCTATTGAATTCTAAATGGACCTTTCCATAGAGCTTCAAACTTCTTATGCATTCCTTTTGGAGCCTTTCTTTCATCCCAAAGTAGTACGATGTCTCCTACCATAAATTTTTGAGGTCTTGTTTTCTTATCGAAGAGCTCTTTCACTCGCATTTGGTGCTGTGTAATGTGGTCTAAAATTTCCTTCCTTTCTTCTTCAAGTTTTCTCAAATATAGGATCCTCTTCTCTAGACCATCCTTATAGACATCATCCTCAATTACTATTCTGAGTTTTCTCATGGCTAACTCCAGAGATAGAAGTAGATTGGCTTCAATTCCATAAACTAGTTCAAAAGGGGATATACCAATTACCCTATTGGGTGTCACTTTATCTGCCTAGAGTACCTCATAAATCCTCTTGTGCTAGGTCTTCTAATTATCTAAGACTAGCTTCTTCACAATATTAATTAAGTTCTTATTGCTAGACTCTGCTTGGCCATTCCCTTGAGGGAAATAATCAGATGAATGACCAACGGTGATCCCATACTCAAAATAGAAATTAGTAATCTTGATTGAAGAAAAATAAGATGCATTATCCATCACTAGTTTAATAGGAACACCAAATCTGAACAAAATGTTCTCCCTTATCAATTCACACACTACTTCAGAATTAGTCTTCTTTGTAGCTTTAGCTTCTACCCATTTAATGAAGTAATCAATTGCAGTTATTATATATTGATGACCAGCTTTGGATATATGAGTAATCAAACCAATGAAATCAAGGCCCCATTTTTGAAAAGGCCCTTTGATGATAACAGGTCTCATTGGTAGAGCAGCTATTTGAGGGTGTCCAAATAACATCTTGCACTTTTCACACTTTGCTACCTAGGCATATGCATCTTTAAACATCCCAAGACAATAATAGCACTATCATTGTATTTTAAATGCTATGAATGAAGAAGAAAAATGTCCTCCACAAGCTTGATCATGAAATGTCTTCAACAACTTTTCCTACTGTTGTTTATCTACACATCTAAGGAAATTACCATCAATATCTTTTTTAAAACCATGGGTCGTAGAGACCTACAACTAACACCAATTGCTTCTCACCCAATTCTTCTGATTGTCCAGTGATTTTGTTTTCTGCAATTGCCTTGCATAGAGCATTCCCTCATATCAACTTGGTAGGTTTAACCTCTATATCATACTCTTGTATTTTTTCTACCCATGCTCCTCTAACATTGTAACCTATATCCTACTGCATCAGTAAGCTCTTTGCTGCTACATCTAGGAAAAAAACTATTGAATGTGAATGCAAGATATAGAATCAAAATTTTTTAAGAGCCTTGACCACTAAAAAAGCATGTTTTTCAATTTTTGAATATTTGAGTTCATTGTTCTTTAAAGGTATGCTCATAAAAGCAATAGGATCTTGTACTCCTTCATCATTTTCCTACATAAGAATAGCTGACAATGTATGTTCAGAAGCGTAGCAATAGATAATAAAGTCCTGCTTATAATTTGGATGACACAGTACTGGGGCATTAGCAATAGCAATTTTTATATCATGAAAATCTCTCTTTCCTACCTCATTCCATTTGAAATTTTAATTCCCTTTCATCATGTCCACTATATGTTTAGTAGTTTCTACAAAATCAGGCACGAATCTTCTGAGAAAATTTACTTGCCCAAAGAAAGATTTAACCCCTATTTTGTTTGAGGGTAGGCTCAGTCTTTGAATAGCTTCTACTCTTTCAGGGTCAATTCTAATGCCTTCCTGGGACAATATATGGCCAAGGAGCTTTCCTTCTGTCACACAAAAAATTGAATTCTTTGGGTTGAGAGATATTCCATGCTCTCGGCACCTCTGTAACACTTTCCTCAAATCTTCCATATGATCTTTTCTTTTTCTCGAGAACACGGTAAGGTCATCTAGGTATATGACTATGATTCGATCTTTCAAATCAGCAAATGTCTTACTCATGCACCTTTGGAATGTAGCACCAACATTGATAAGTCCAAAAGGCATTCTGCGATATGAAAATGTACCCCAAGGGGTAGTGAATGTTGTCTTATGCTAGTCTTTCTCTTCTACTTCAACCTGATTATAACCCAAGAAGCATCAAGCATAGACATCATTTCAGATCCTGCTATTGTTTTCAATAAATAGTCCATATTAGGAAGAGAAAAGTTATCTTTCATTGATGCTTGATTTAGGTTGCAAAAATCAACACAGATTCTTATTTTTCCATTCTTCTTTCTGATGGGTACTATATTGGCTATCCAGGTGGAATGATGAATGGGATAAATAATTCTTTCTTTTAACATTTTATCTACTTCTCGAAAGATGGCATCAATGACTTTAGGATTATAGTTCCTTTCTTTTTGCCAGAAAGGGACTGCATTAGGCTTCAGTGGAATTTTATGTTTTACCTTCCCGTTTCTATAACTTTCCAAATCTTCATAGCTCCAAGCAAAAACATCTCTATATTCCCCAAATAGATTCTTTGCGGCCTCTTTCTCTTCAGGGGAACAACACCTCCCAATGTTAATGAGTTTGGGATTATGAATATCTCCAATGTTAACTCCTTCATATTCACCCATTATTGGCCCCTTTTCTACTCCCTTATGCTTTATGTAAGCATCATGTCTATTAAATAGTTTTTCTAAGGCCACAAAATATGGGGGAATAATGTTTCCTTTCAATTGAACTTCCACATTTTGGCTCTGTTCTTTCTCTACATCAGGGCTTTCATGATTACTTCTATTGGATTCATGCACAAAGCTAAACTTTTCATTCTCAAGGAAAATCTAAAATTTTTTATCATCATTGAAAACTTGCCATGATTCTATGTTATCTAGAACGATAGATCGATATACAATTTTGATCTGGTACTTCTTGTCTTGGAAATCTAGATGAGGAAGTAATAGGGAGGTAGAGACAACCAATGAATCATCTTTGGTATTCATCTCTCTTGGAACTGCTTCAATAGAGAAGGCATCTAGACCTTCAATCTCATCCCTGACTCTGATCTTGTAATTTTTCAGCTTGTGATTTTTAACAAAATATTGTCCCTTTACCTGCTTTACAATAAGCTCTACATCACCTTGGACTTTTAAAATCTTTATTCCTTTTTCTTTTTCTATCATTATCCCAAGTAATAAGGCCTCATATTCCAAATTGTTATTCGTATTCCCAAATTCTAATTTGAAAGCCATAGGTTTAGGTTCTCCTTTCGGGGATACCAATACTACACCAGCTCCAGATCCTACAGAGGCACAACTTCTATCAAATTCAAGCATCCATATGCCTGTACATCTTTATTTTCATTAGAAAATTTATTGTTTTGATTTTCATCTATTTGTTCTTTTGGATTTTCTTCAGTAAACAACATATACTTTCCAAACTCTAATTCTTGATATAGGATCTAAGCTTTAGGTTCGTTTGATTTCAACACTGTGAACTTTGCCTTTTCTTTAGATTCTAATTTGGCTTTCTTATTCCCAATAGGTATTATTGCTTGGGACCAGTCTAATTTTATTTATCCTCCTAAGTCACAACAAAAACTTCTACTTAACAGAAGTCCATAGCTTGTCGAGATATCAGCTACTAGGATAGTCAATAGGAGCTTCTTTTCTAGATGTGAAGCTAAACCTACCTGAGCGTCTTTAATCTATTTGAGTAAGGGAACTTGTTTGGCATCCATTGAATAGAATCTTCCATACACTTTAGTAAGATTGAGACCCAAAGCTTTAGCTACAGAATAAGGCATAACATTATTCGATGCACCTGAATCTATTATACAATTATTGAGATTACATCCATCGATGTACAATGAGATATAAAAAGGTTCAGGTTTTTGCCCAAGAGAGGTTGCTAAAACTATGAAATCTTCTTGATTAAACAAACCAGATGTCAAGGTTTTGTCTTCTTTTTCAACCATTATGTTATAATTAGCATCTAATGTGTTTCCTTTACATCGATCTACCAATCTCTTTAACTCGAAAGGATATGACTTTAATAATCAATAGTGGAAATTTGAATTTTTGACTCTTCAAAAAATTGAATGAAATCAAAGGATGTCTTATCCTTACCTATTTGTGAAGTAGATGCTCCTTGATCAGTATGTACATTGCTTGTTGAAGGACTAAAGTCATTCTTGTGAGTGTGACTAGAGATTTGGTTCTTTAACCTTTGTCCATGGGTAAGCACTGTGTATGAAGTTCCATGAATAGCTGCATAACACTCACCTTTTGATTTAGAATCTGATTTGTATTCTAAAAAAAAATTTCCAGAGTCACCATTTGAATAAGAATTAGGTTCTGATCAAGGAGCCACAGTATTTAATTCATTAGTAGATAACAATTGTATTATACAAGCAGTCTTCAGACAATTGTCACTGTCATGATCTGTGGTCAAATGAAAGACACACATTTTTCCTTTTTCTGGCACTGCTTTGATTTGTAACCTAGGTTGTGAACTTGTAAGCTATGGAAATCTACTTTCATTGCTTCTTCCTAGTGAATTTTGGTAATTTTTCTGACAAGAGCTATTGAATCTAGGTAACTACTTCTTCATTGCTACTAATTCATTAGACAACTTTTGAATCATCTCTTTTGATGATGTGATATTACTAAAACTCCCTTTAGTTTGAAGTTCTCGTTTCCATTTTCTTGCAAAAATTAAATCATCCTCGCATTAAATCACTTTCTTTTGTGTGTTAGCCAGATAAATGGGACGTGCTCTTCTCAGATCATAATTGATATTTGGAGGCATAGCGCTAATAAAGAAAGTTTTAAAATTACTAGGTGTGGGTCTGTCAATAGTAGGAATTTTGCTATTAATCTTATTAAATTTGGCAATGAAATCTCTCATGCTCATAGTTGGTTGCTTCTTAATTGAAGTCAATTGTGTTAGCAAGGCATGGTCATCTTTCATAGTTTTGAGTCTTGTCTCAAATTCAGTTCTCATTATATCTCAATCAGTTATTGAGCTATTAGCTAGATGATAAAACCAATCTGCTACACTCTCTGTGAGGGTTCCTACGAACAATCTTACATCAACATCTTCATGTCCCACTCCTAAAATATGAGTAGCCACAAAGAAAGCTTTAATGTGTTCATCTGTAGTGACTTTCCCATCACTAGAGAATTTAGGAAAATTCTTCCTTGAACCAGCTGGGACTGGATGGTAAGCATTTAATGCTAACAGTCTTGTTGCCATGGCCCATGGAGTGGCCATGATTGTTCTAGTAGTATATGGTAGAAAATTAACAACTAGAGGGGTAGTAACTCTATGAAGTGCTACCACCTGACAAGTGGAATGTGAAGTGCTGGCATCTTGCTTTCTAACAGGAGAAGGGGGTATACTTTGACTTTTACCTTCACCTTTCCACTTTGGGACGTCTAAAATAGGAAAGCTGAGCTCTACAAGTTTATCAAAGGTAGGATCTTGCCCACCATATTCCTTGGTATTTCTGAGGAACCTAAATTGTTCCAGGATGCTGAGTCTAGTTTATCTCTGAGCTTATTGTCTTAATTGTCTTTCTGCTCTCCAGATATCTCTCCTTTGAACAACTCTTTCCAAGGCTTCAGCTCTTCTTTCTTCTTCCTCCAATACCTAGCTAGCATTCTAATAATGTTCAGTGTTCCTTTTGTGCCTCCAAATGAATGTGTTAAGCAATGAAATTATGTCCTCTTGGTTATCTTGAAAACCAAGGTTAGGTTGGAGCACTGGGATTATGTTTTCATGAGGTAGTACTATTTTCCCTCATGACATAGGCTTTTTGATTAAGTGACTATTCGTGTCCCTAGCAGAGTTGCCAAAAAATTGTTGGTAAACAAATTTTTCCTTTCTTGTTTCTTAGGAATATGACTCTTAGTGCCCAAATCATGAACAATATCTGGTTGCAATAGTTGAAAAGCCATTCTCTGATTATTGGCTTTTCTCTGAATTCGTAGGTATAGCTCCCTAATGGAATGATATGCAATGAATTATGTTTTGATCCTAAACCTAACATAGGGTATGCTCTTAACCCGAGAGTAGAAGAGGCAAACTGAATTAAGCCTAAACAAAACTTAATCCAGGCAGGGGGAATTTTCTAGTCTATGAACCAAATGATAGAACTCACACATCCTATGAATTCATACACTTAGTGCTTACCAATCTACAACAACTATTAACAGAGATATAAATGAAAAAAAAGGTCTAATGAGTCCTCTGAATATTCCACAACACATCCTAATGGGTTTATTCACAACCTCAAAACAAAGGAATGAAACATTCTTTCCTTCATACTGTAACTTTGTTTAAGAGAAAGAATCAGCTAATTAACAACTATCAACTTACTAGAATATAAAATAATTGACATAAAAATACTCTTCAATTGACTCTGCAACATCAAGTATCCTACACCAAAATTTTTTGACCTTTCATTAATCATTCAACTTCATACATATAGAGTTTGAGAGATGACCGTTACAATAGGAATTTTAATCGGTTCATCTTCTGAGGATGACAAATGGCAAGATGCCAGTTTGTTGTATTAAAAAATTTGCAAAATTTGCAACAGAAAACGAAAAGATGGCGTCAACTGAATCACTTAGGCTTCTTCCTTTTTTAGTTTTTACTTTGTATGCCTTAGAATAAACTATAATTGGAATCATTTCTTCATGACTAGGCACATGCACGTTAGTAAATCTTAAGAGCCACTTTGAATGCTCTCAAGTTAGCTTCTTTACTGCATTTAGCTGACTTGTCAATTCTTCAGCAACCATGTGTACGCATCCACCAAGCGTCTACAACTCTAATACTCTGTTATGACTACTTGAAGTAATTCTAGATAGATTACTCAAGTATGTGGAGAAGTTTTTCTTCATTACTTCTACCCCAATAAGAGCTTTCCCTTGCCCATTGGTTTGTGAGTCAGTGTGTAATCCTTGCATGAGTTCCAATGCTCTATCTTGGGTCTTCTCACTTTTTCCCCTATTTCTTTGAGTCCCTCTTTAGCTTCTTGAATTATCTCTAGCTTGAATTGCATGCTTTGAATCCATTCAAACAGAGGCTCAGTCCCTTTCTTCAAAATATTTTCTTCAACTACCTCTTTTGCCTTCATTTGGATGAACATTTTCAGGAGGGAAATGCATTCATCACATCTTGCTTCTCTGTGGCTAGAGTGTTGTGATTAGATATGATATTATCCTTCTTAGTTTCCAATCAAAGGATAACATTTACAATTTGATCAATTAGAGAAATTCCATCTGCATTGAGTTTCTCAATCCATTCTTTTTCAATTTGACCAGAATGCCTATCTTTCTAAAGCTGTGAGATGAAAGCTTGCACTTCTTCTGCTATGGGGTTCTTAGTAGCAGGCACACTAGTAATGGTTGCCAATGGAATAACTAACTACCTAATAAATCTTTTCAATTCTTCAATCTTGGCCTTCATCTTGATTTTCAATAATTTGAGGCTCTCCAATTGTTCTTCTATCACCTCATTACTTGATCTCCATAGGCCCACCTGTGTATCATGTCTAGCCTCTCCAAGATCAATTGAATGCAGAGTGAAATCATCGGGTGTCATGTCCTCAATTCTCCCTACTTTGTTTGGCTTTGCTATCTCCATTGTTAAGTGTCCTATTTCTGGACCTTTCCCAAGTATTTATAAAGTTTCCTGCTTCGTAGCTTTCACTATTGTAGACCTAGAGTGAACTACTTGAGACACAGTATTTTTTGCAGGGATGCTCTCGTCTTTCCTCTTTCTCTTCCTTTCTAAGGTTTCTTCTAGCCAGGACTCTGTACTAATCACTTTAGAAGTAGCCCAAAGTGACTCTATACTAAACATTTTCTTCTTCACCAGAGTCACTGCCATTGTAGCTACAGAAAAAGGATTCTTTGGATCTTGAAAAAGAAGCCTAGATGAACTTGGGGCTTTCTCTTCCTCTTGAGTTTTCCTTGCAGCTTCATCAGATTTAGTGGACTCGCTGCTATTTCTCTTTTCATCCCTGATCTCTACTATCTGAATGGGGGAACTAGTTGGCTTCAAAAGAGGAGTGCTTGCAAATGGACCAAGGCTATGATGAGGAGATGGAGTTAGAGTAACATGAGGAGATGAGACTAGAGTAGTAACATGAGGAGGTGAGACTAGAGTAGCAACATGAGGAGGTGAGACTAGAGTAGTAACATAAGGAGGTGAGACTAGAGCAGTAACACCATCTTTCAACTCTTCAATCCTCTTTTCTTCGGTGCTAGCTTCGGCTCCAATAACTGGTAGAGGACTACCTTGGCAAGTTGGAGCTATTGAAATGTTTTTCTTCGAGGGTTGGTCACCTCCTCCTATAGATTGAGTAGGTCCTTGAGAAGCTGTAGTTGTAACACTTGGTGTGGCACTTTGAGAAGAAGTGGGAGTAGTAGTGGGTGGAGAAGCTTGAGTAGTCTTGCTCTTACTCCAGCCCTTTTTTGTTGTCCATTCGACCCATTTTCCGGTTCTCTTGATGATCTGGACCATCATAACATCAAGCTCTTCTTCCATATCAACATATGGCTCAAAATTGATTGGAGTATTTCTCAATTTGGTCAAATATGTATTACTATACATATTTTTCCCATCATCTTCTAGCCTTTCCACATCTAAGTTAATGCCATATGTCTTTATTTGATCCACTGTCAATCTAGCAAAAGCTTGATCTCAGCTTTCCAACTCATTTTTACAATCCACCCAATAATCTTCCATAGTAGTAACATGCTTGATTACACTTCCAATTTGAAGCACATCTCTGGCATACCCATTTGGGTCAAACATAGGCCTCACCACTTCATACTCCTCTAAGTTGTACTTATTCTCAAATGTCTTAAGCATGTTTTTAGCATCTGATCGAGTCTCACAACTATAGGCCCCAACTTTCATAGTGAATTCATACCCCTTCTTCCTCAAATTAGTGCTCAACATGTTCACTTGAATCACTTGCCTCAAAATCTCAATGAGTACAATCATGGCATTCCGATATCTAGGCAGCTTCAGAGGAGATCCATCAAACATTGCAAGACGTAAATAAGAAAAAGATGAGAACTGAATGAAATAAATACCAAATTGGTTGATGATTGCCATTTCTTCTAGACCAAATCTCTGCTCTAGACATCCTTAGAGTTCCCTGCATATTCTCATTGTGAACGAATTATTTACTCGGATATACTTTGCATAACTATTCTACAATTGCAGGCATGGATAAATTTTATAGCTTTTCATGTTATTGGGGAAATTCTCTAATCTGAGGAGTCCTAGACATAGTTGTAGGGAAGCCAACATATATATCAAGAAAGAGACATATAAAATGAATTGTAGAACTTAGCCACACTGAGATCCCTGGACAGATGTTCACTTACCTCATACACCTAGTCAATATATTGTGTATCCAAGCAAATAACTTGCACCAAAAAGAATTATTTTTCTACAAAATTAAGGGCTTCTACCTCACCTTTAAGTTTATGCAAGAGGACCAGAATGTCCACAATCTTAGGCTTGAGATCAATGCTGAAAAGGGTTTTAGGGACCTTACTCTTAGCTCCCCTTGGCTTTTGGAACCAAGAACTTATGATCTCTTTTCGCCACACCATCTTCTTCAGAGAGAATTTAGACATAGCTCCTCCAATTATTAATTCAGAGAACTCCTCTCATTCTGGAATCTAGAGGCAGTTCACTACTACTTGTCTATCAATTGAGATTAGCACTATTTGATCTGGTAGTAAGATTTTTTTGGTATCTAGATTGTAATGATTGATGCATTCAATAATCAACTCTGGAGGTTGTACTGCTACTGGAAATTTGGTTGCCTCTACTAATCCACTTCCTTGAAGTATGTCCATTATGGGGTGAATTGGCTCCATCCTTAGTCTCCTTTGAAAGTCTTGCATGTTGAAGAAGCAAAGCGAAGTGTCTGTGATATTCTACCATATAGACTTGATTCCACCCAATCCATCAAAATCAGTGAATCTTGTTGCCATTTTGTCTGATATAAAGGTAAACTGAAATCTAATAATTGCAAATAGTGCAAAGAGTGAACCTTGTAACTTTGAAGATTTTTCATAAGCACTATTCAGCATAATAGTTCAAAAGAGAAAGTAGTGATTTGAAAATCTGTTACAGTTATCTTTATATAAGAACCCTTAATCTATCCATTGATTTTCATGATCCGTGCCACATGAGAAAATTTAAGGATAAATCTGTTGAATTAGAAATGTGAGGAAAATTTTCCCTATCTTTTCATTGTTCCCGTTGGCCCAACGGTAACTTTCTTTAATTACAAACTTACTTTCCCATTTTTATGTTGTTTTGGAGAAATAGAAATGGAGTACTCCTTGGGAAGAAATTTTCCTGACTGGATTTTGTTTAAAATACCTTCACAAACTCAACTAATTTGCTTCAAATATTTTTCCCAAAACATCCCATGATCAATTTACACAATTATTATGCTTGCAAGAACAATTTTCTATTACTTGCAAAAAATCACTGTCGAGGGTAGAAAGCCTATGGAGGAGAAGGCAATTTCCACTTTTTCACTTGTGCCCTTGTTTTACCTTCTTTGTCCTAATCACTTTACTTTAAGCCTACAAAAAATATAAAACTAGCTTTACAAGTGAAAGATGGGACCCACTGACTCACTTTACCTTTTCACAAATGCCTTTTCGAAAAATTGACTTCTTGGTTCAAAACTCGCTGAGGAGAAGTTGTTTCTGAATTTTTCGTAGATGCTTTTTTTAATCATCTTAGTGAGTTTTGAATGATTCATGTAGTGAATAAATTGCAATACTTGAATGATCTATCCATAACATAATTTTTCTCTCTTCATTTAAACTTGCAAACCGCATTTGTGAATCTTGGCGGAGTTTTAGCTTCGGGGTGCGAAAACTCGCCAAAGAGAAGACGAAACTAGATTTTCTACCATTTCAACTTTCTTCATGTCCAGAAAAAAATGAGCTGCAAGTAGTTCATTTGAAGTAACATAATTCAAGAATCTCAATTGAGCAAGGTCCTAAACTACCCGAAAGACTTGTGATGATAAAGAAAACCTACCCAACCATACAATGCAGGAGAAGGGAAAAGATGAAAAGCCAATGGAGATAATTATCACTTGAGGAAGAAAGGACCAACTAACTTGACCAGACTAAACACAATACAAGTTAATTTCCACTTTGCAAAATTGGTACAAAATGAAAATTGGGGCAACAAAAGGTAAGAAGGACTTCAAGAACTACATGAACTACAAAGACAAAGGTAAGAAATCTCATTACATTGCTAAAGATTCTAATAGTGATGATAATGAAGAAGAAGTAGTGTATATAGTTGTTAAGGATAAATATGATAATGAGGAAAATGAAAAGATGGAACTTATGTCTCATGTTAGCGAAAATGATACATGGATCATAGATAGTGGTTCTTCTCATCACATGACTAGTGACAAAGCTAAGTTTGAACATTAAGAACACTATGATGGTGGAAGTGTTAGGTTTGGAAATAGTGAACCATATTATGTAAAAGAAAAAAGATTCATAGCATTAATCAAAGGAACCAAATGTAAAAATTCCTACTAAGTTAAAGGACTAAGACATAATCTACTTAGTGTGACACATATGAATGATATAGGGTATAAGGTATAATTCATGAATGACAAAGCTAAGCTATTAGATGGAAAAGGAAACATGGTTGGGATTGGAAATTAGACAAAAGGTAAGTTTTTTACCTTGATCTCACTGAAGTGCATTTTTATTGGCTTAAATAGAGGAAAGTTGGATATGTCACAAAAGGATGTGTCATGTTAACTTTGATAACCTGGTTACCATAAGCAAGAACAAAACACTAAGAGGCATACCAAATATAAAGATATCTAAGATGGACATGTGTAAACAATGTCAAATTGGGAAGATAAGTAAAAGAAGTTTTAGAAGTAAGTCTTTCAATTTTGAAGAAGTTTTGGAACTAGTAAATACAAAAGTTTGTGGACTAATAGGTATAGAAAGATACTATGGAGACATATCCTTAATTTTATTTGTTGATGACTATTCTAGGATGATGATTGTAATGTTCTTAAAAGATAAATTTGATGCTTTTCAAAAGTTCAAATTGTATTTGGGTAGAGTTGAGAAAGAAACATGAAAGAATTTGAAATTCCTAAGATTAGATAGAAGAGGTGAACTCATCTCAAATGAATTCAATGAGTTTTGCAATGAAGGAGGAATCAAAATAAATGCATCAATACCTAGAAAACCAGAGCAAAATGGTATAGAAGAAAGAAGGAATAGATCAATCATGAAGTGTGTAAGAACACTAATGGTTGAGAAAAATGTTGCACCTAAATACTATAGAAAATAAATTAACACAACAATTCATACACTAAATTGAGTTCAACTAAAGAAAGGTATAAAAAAAACACCTTATAAATTATGGTATGGGTATACACCTAATGTTTGTTATCTCAAAGTATTTGGAAGCAAATGATATATTCTTAAAGATGTAAGGAAAGTAAAACTTGATGAAAAAAGTGATGGAGGTATATTTCTAGGTTACTCCAATAAAAGTAAGGAATACAAATGTTTGAATCTTTCTACTCACAAAGTTATAGAAAGTGCACATGTGAAGATTGATGAGTTTGCAAAAAGAAGTGAAGAAAAAAGCATCAAGGAACCTGAAGACTAGAGAAAGTTTGTTTACTATGAGGAGGAACCTAAGACTTTACCCATCTCATAATCAATTGGAGTTGAGCAATAGCAAAGTGAATCTACCAAGTCATAGATAGTGCAACCTAACTTTCATCCAATTCAAACATAGGTACGTGAGTCATAGCAAAAGGAACCTGAGTCATAGAAAAAGGAACTTGAGTCACAAAAAAGGCACTTGATTCAAATAAAAAAACACTCAAGTCATGGAAAAAGGCACCTAATTCACACATAAAGGATCTTCAGAAAAAGAAAAAAGATCACAAAAATGAAGAACCGAGTTTAGAAAAAAGAAGGAAAGAACCAAAACTTGAAAAATATGTTAGAAGAAATCCTACACCTAAAAAAATAATTGGAGGAGAGTCAGATGGCATACAGATAAGAAATTAATTAAAAGGTGCATGATTTCTTAGTGAATTTCAACCTAGATCTATAAAAGATGCTTTAGAAAATGAAGGTTGGGTAGAGGCAAAGAATGAAGAAAGTGAGTAAATAGAAAAGAACAATACCTAGTCTCTTGTACCTAGACCTAAGGATGAGAATATGATTGAGACAAAATAGATATTCAAAAATAATTTAAACGAGAAAGGAGAAATAATAGGGAACAAGGAAAGACTAGTATGCAAAGGTTATGCATGAGAAAAAGGTATTGACTATGGAGAAAAATTTTCCCCTATTGCAAGACTTGAAGGAGTTAGAGTATTACTAGCATATGTTGCACATAAAGGATTAAAGTATATCAAATGGATGTAAAATCATCTTTCTTAAATGGAATCTGGAAGAAGAAGTCTACATTGAATACCCTAAAGGTTTCATTTATCCAAACAAAAGAGACATGGTATATAAACTTCATAGAGCTCTATATGGATTGAAGAAATTTCTTGGAGAATGGTATGAAAGGCTACATGGATATCTAGTAAGAATTAGTTTTGAAAAGATATATGAAAACAATAATTTGTAAATAAAGGAAGGACCAAATGACAAGATATTTCTAGTATAAATATTTGTGGATGATATCATATTTGGAGGACATTAGATGTTATACAAATCATTTTCTAAAGAAATGAGGAAATAATTTAAAATGACTATTTTTGGAGAAATAAAATTCATTGTTGGCGTACAAGTTCATCAAATGAAGGATGACATATTCATCACCTAGTCAAAGTACATCAAGGACACATTGAAAGAATTTGGAATGAGGGTTTCCAAACCAATTGGAACACATATGTCTACTAGAAATTAAATTTCAAAAATGATGAATCAAAGGAGGTAAATTAGACTACCTACAAATCAATGATTGGGAAACTTCAGTACATGGTACACACTAGACCTGATATTGCATTGGCAGTTGGCATAGTTGCAAGGTTTTCTACAAATCCTAAAAAAAATCACATGATGGCAGTAAAAAGGATTCTGAGGTACCTAAAAAGAAATGAAGAATATGGTCTATGGCATAAGAAAGGAGGAAACCTTGATTTAAGAACATTTATTGATGTAGATTGGGCAGTAAGCATTGATGACAAAAAAGGAAGTAGTGGAGGAGCATTCTTTCTTGGAAAGAGATTCATATCTTGGACAAGCAAGAGGAAGAATTGTATGCCTTAATCAACATCAGAGGCAAAGTATATTGTTGTAGTAGTTAATTGCTCTAACAAAATATGGATCAAGAAATTACGATCACAAATGAAGGAGGAAATCTGCAAGGAACTGGTGATTTTCTATTGTGACAAAACAAGTGCAATCAATATATCCAAAAACCTTGTAATGCACACAAAGAAAAAACACATTACATTCAAGTATCATTACCTAAGGGAATTAGTTCAAGATAAGAAGTGAAATTGGAATATATGAACACCAAGAAGCAGATAGAAGACATATTTACTAAGATATTGCCTAAGCATGCATTTATGTATCCAAGAGGTAAACTAGGGGTTATTACCATATTTGATGCTCACTAAAGGAAAAAATAGTGATGCATGAACCAAGTTTCAGTAAAGATTTATCAAGTTGATGTAGACTTCCACACTTCAAGAGTGAAATGCAGAACATATTGCACATGTGTCACTATAAAAGGTACATAGTAACTTCAAAGTATGTATCCTTTCGAATTTTATGTCAAAGATAAAGATTTTAAAATTTCAAGGAGGAAAGTATACAGATGATGAAATATATAGAAAATAGGGAGAATAATGACAAAAGTACACTACAAAGTGATGATGGTTGATGTAAGAGGGAGAATTCATTTGGAAGCAGCTAAGACAAATCTAGGAAAAATCACAAAGGGAGTTGGTATGGATGAGAATTAGAATCAAAATAAGGATATTATCTAATTGCTCACTTTTATCATTCTATGTTGACATGTTATGTTTCCACCAATGCCAAAGAGGGATATTGTTGGAAACAATGATTCAATTGTATGTTGCCATTGATGCTACACAAATTTCAATATTAACTGACTGGTTGAGTAATGAAGAACTTAAAGGATATTAGTATTAATGGAGCAATCAAGAAAAGAAGGATATCGATATTAACTAAGTAGTCAGGAAATGAATGATATCAATATTAACCTAGTAGTCAAGAAATGAAGGAATTTCAGTATTAACCAAGCACTTGAAGTATTAATCAAGTGGTTGGGCATCAAAGGACTTCTAGTGTTAACTGAGTGATCAATCTCAGTATTGACCAAGTGACTACATAATTTACTTGTCTATTAATTAACTTATTGAGGATAACTATTGGGATGTTGAATGATTATTTGAAAGGATATTCAAGCCAACTTGATAAAACTTATGATATATAAGAAAGGTTAATAAATTTAATCTATGATATAAAGTGGAATATGTGGAACAAGATGGATATGTGATCGAAGGGAAAGGCAAAGCATGAAAGTTTTGAAGATATGCTGCAAAGAATATTCTAATCAATAAGGACCGAAAGGTCAAGCTAGAACAAAGATTTGAATCTGAAAAAGAAGTTGTTTCCTAACTCAAGTCAAATTCTTGTTACCTTCTAACCATTGTAGCATTGAAGAAATCTCTTAATAGAGTTGACTTAATAGTTAGATTGTAAATCCTTTAACAATGTGACATTTCAAGATTGAAGTGTTTGAAGACCTCTAACTAGACCACTCCTAATAGGGTGATCTAAATCCTCTTACAAGATCATACTTAACAACATGTATTGTAACCTTCAATAGAGTTGGCTTCTAACAAGACTCACTTCAGAAGAGTGAAAAATATTGTAATTACTTGCATGGTGGTTTTCCTAAATTGGGTTTCCATGTTAAATCTTGGTGTCATCTATGTTCATATTATTTGCTTTATGCTTTATGTTTTTATAACTAAGTTACTAAAGGTTAAAATAGAATAATATTCATAAGACTTCTTTATTAACCAAGTTACAATAATAACTTAGTTTTAATTGAGCTTGAAAAAGTATTTCATCATTAGTGAAAAGTTTGATTTGACATCTAGGGACATGGAATTACTTTTGTGGTAATTGATTCACTCCTCCCCTTTTAGTTACTCTCTTCATTTCCAACAACCTATACCTATGACAATTGAACAAATGAAAGAGAAGCATGAGCATAATTGAATATGATTGAAGTAGCAATAGCCCTAAGTTATGCTATGTTTGATGATGTGAAGGATTTTTCTACTACAAAGTAAATGTGGGAAAATTCAACACAAATCCATGGAGGAGACAACAATGTATTGAGAGATAAGCCAGAAAGCTTGAGAGGGAAGTTTGATGATATAAGAATGAAAGAAGGTGAGACCATTGCTAAATATTATGGCCAAATCAAAGATGTGGTGAATGCTATCAGAGGTGTTGGAGGAGACATAAATGAATGAAGTGTGATAAGAATGGTATTGGGCACTTTATTTACTTTTTAGGTAAGATGTACACCTAGTAAACCTTGGATAATCTATTTGGTAGACTCATTACATTTGAATTGTCAAAATTTGATAACTATTCACCTAGTAGTATTGAATATTATTTTAAGTCTCAACTAACCCTTCATAGATCTAAGAAAAAGAAAAAGAGTAGACATGTGGAAAGTGACAGTGAATTAGATGATGATCTTGATGAAATTGAAGCATTATTGGCTAGAAGGATACCAAGAGAAAAAGTTAAATACAAAGCTAAACTCCCTATTATTATTTTACATATAAAAAAGTTGGTCATATTGTTGCAAGGTGTCTTGACAAAGATGAGAAGAAAGAAATGAAAGGCTCCAAGAGTTAAGGAAGGAGGGGCAGTAGAGAAAACCAAAGTAATAAAGATTACAAAGATAAAGGTAAGAAATCTTTCTATATTTTTGAAGAAGATGGGTTTTGATAATGATTTTGATGATCACGATGAAGAATTTTTTTATGTTGCAAAGAAAGATGATTCTAATGAATACAAGAAAACTACATTCATTTCACATGTGAGTAGGATAATTGATAGTGGTTTCTCATATCATATGACTAGTGATACAAGCTTGAGAAGTTAAAACATTATAATGGAAGTAGTGTTAAGTTTGAAAGTGATGCACCATGTTATGTGAAAGGTAAAGGATCAATTATACTAAATGATAAGATTAAATGTGAAAATGCATATTAGGTTGATGGTTTGAAATATAACTTGCTGAGTGTGGCATAGTTGATCTGTTTAGGCTATCAAGTTGAATTTTGAAACAAGATGACATATATCTATAATACTACTAGTGAACTAATTGGAAGTGGAGAGAAAAAAAGAGGTAACTTGTACTATCTAAACTTATCATAAGATACTTGTCTTTTGGTACAATTTGAAGATATTTTGTTATGGAATAAGAGCCTATGTCATGTGAACTTTGATAATTTGGTAAGCACTAGTAAGATGAAAAGAGTTAGAGGGTTACCAAGATTGAGAAAACCTAATAAAAAAATGTGAAAAAAATGTCAAATGGTTAAAATGAAAAAGTCTAGTTTCAAGAGCAATACCTATTCTTCTTATGATATCTTGGAGTTGGTTCATACTAATTTATGTGGTACTATTGGAGTGAAAATCTATTATGGTGGCAAATATTGCATTATATTTGTTGATTAATTTTCTAGAATGATGACTATGATGTTTCTTAAAGAAAAATTTGATGCATTTCAAATATTTTAGTGGTCTTTGGCTAGAGTTGAAAAGGAAATAGGAAAGAGTCTAAAGTTCTTGAGATAAGATAAAGGAGGTGAATTCATATTAGATGAGTTCAACATATTATGCACTAAAAAAATAGTTAAGAGACAAATGAGTGCACCTAGGGGTCCATCATAGAATTGTATAGCTGAGAGAAGGAATAGATCAACCATATTGATGATGGAGAAGAATGCTTCATAGAAGTACTAGAGAGAAGTTGTAAGTACTATAGTCTATAGTTTGAATCAAGTTTAAGTGAAGAAAGGTAAAAAAAAAAACACCTTTTAAACTTTTACATGGCTATACATCTAATGTAAATTATTTCAAAGTTTTTGGAAGCAAGCGTTACATATTGAAAGATGTAAGGAAAATTTGATGCAAAAAGTGATGAAGGTATATTTCTAGGATATTCCACTAAAAGAAAGGCTTATAAAAGTTTGAATTCTAACACTAAAATAATTATTGAAAGAGAAAATGTTAGAGTTGATGAATTTTTAAAAAAATTAAGGATGAATGAAAGATAGAACCTGAAGACTATAATTTTTTTTTTCTATTTTCTTGAAGGTGAACCTAGAACCTTACCTGAATCCCAAAAAGAGGTTGTCGTGCATCAACATTTAGAAACTGTTGAGGTTAAGAAGAAGATTTATTTTGAGAATCAATAGAATAATGACCATTAGGCTATAGAAGATGAGTTATATATAGTGACTATCAACCATCAAATAAAGGAAACCAAGTTGCAGAAGAGTACACTAGATGCAAATGAACAAGAAAAATCAAGTGAGCCACAATAAGAAGAAATAATATATGAACTATCTTGGAAAATTATGTGAGAAGACAACATAAACTAGATCAAATCATTGGAGACAAAGATTTAGGATTCATGACTAGAAGAAGACTAAACAATGATTCATGCTTACTATGTGGGTTTGAGCCCAAATCAGTCAAAGACACTTTGGAGAATGAAAATTGGAAGGGAGCAATGAATGGAGAGATTGAGAAAATTAAGAAAAACAAGACTTGGACATTGGTACCTAGACAAAAGGATAAGAATGTGATTGGAACCAAGTGGGTTTTCATAAACAAGAAGAATGAGAAAGGTGAAGTCACAAGGAACAAGACAAGACTAGTTTGTAAGGTATATGCATAAGAAGAAGGAGTTGACTATGGTGAGATATCTTCCCCAGTTGCAAGGTTGGAAAGAGTACAAATTTTTCTTGCATATTCTTCTTACAAAGGATTCAATGTATACCAAATGGATGTTCAATCTACATTTTTGAATGGAATCTTGCAAGAAGAAGTTTACATTGAATAACCTAAAGCATTTTTTGACCCTAGCAAGAGGAATATGGTATATAAGTTACAAAAGGTTCTATATGGTTTGAAACAAACCCCTAGAGTATGGTATGGAAGGCTACACAATTATTTGGTGAAAATTAGTTTTGCAAGAACTAATGACAATAGAAAATTGTACTTGAAAAGTGAATTTGAAAGTAAGATATAGCTAGCTTAAATTTTCGTTGATGATATCATATTTGGAGGACAATATTTTTTGTGTTAGTCATTTGCAAATAAAATGAAGAAGGAATTTGAGATGTCAATGTTTGGACATATCAAGTTCTTTTTTGGATAGCAAATTTATTAAATGAAGAAAGAAATTTACATTACACAATCAAAGTATATCAAAGAGACATTGAAGACTTTTGTAATGAAAGACTTGAGACTAGCTAGAACACCTATGGTGAGTGGACATAGATTGTCAAAACGATGATTCTATTGATGTGAATCAAACATTACATAGGTCAATGATTATAAAATTGTAATAGTTTTACATATAAGACCTGATATTGTATTAGTAATTAGAATTGTTGCTAGATTTTTTGTTAATCCTAGAGAAAATCATATGATGGCAGTGAAAATGATACTAAGATATCTAAAAGAAAGAGAAGATAATGGACAATGGTACAAGAAAAATTATAAATCCAAACTGAAGGTTTATACAGATGTTGTCTGGGCATACAATATTGACGACACAAAGAGTACAAGTGGAGGCACTTTCTTTCTAGGAAGGAGATTGATTTTATGAACAAGAAACAAACAAAATCCTATTTCTCAATCCATAGTAGAAGTTAACTATGTTGTTGTAGCAGTAAATTGTTCTAATATTGTATAGATCAAAGAATTGTTAAAAGGAATGAAGGAAGGGATCACTAAACATGTTGTTATTTATTATGATAATACAAGTTTAATAAACTTCCCACTAGCAGGAGAGAAGGAACTAGCATTGGCTTTTGTATTGTGACTAGGGTAATATTTAAGAAATCCCCACTCCAATAGAAGATATAAAATATTAGTGAATCTTTCATTATTTTGAACAAAAAATTATTTCTATTCTCGAATCTATCAATTTTTAAATTTTAAATATTATTTATATTGGCAATTATTTTGGAATCATAATTTTTGTATAGAATATATTGGTGAATCTCAATAGTAATAGAAACTTCATCAATCACCATAGACAATTACAAATGAAAATTGAATTTTTTTTAACTCATGATTATTATAAGAATCATTACAATATATTTTAAATCAATAGTGAAAACTAAATATTGGTGATATATCCCTTAAGTAACTAATAATTATGATAATGATCGGTGAATCAATTCTAATTTCTCCAGTAATATATAATATTTAGGAGAATCAAATCTAATCATATATCAAATATTATGGTGAATCTTTGAACATAAATTTTTTAATAAAATAAATTATTAAGCAATTTAAAACATTTAAAAGATAAAATTTATAAAAATATGGTGATTTAGGTTGCATTAAATATTAAATAATTAGCCAAATTACTAGCCAAAAGTTTCTCAAATTAGCCAATTTATGAATATTAACAACAAAAAAATACCTTGAATGCGACCCAACTTTGCATGTGTTAATCTCAGATTGGTTTTGACAAATGAGTGACAATATACTTAAGTCATTTACTTAGTTCATGTCGAACAAGTAATACATGCCGAGCATAAGTTGTTAGATAGTACACGCTAAGCTAGTGATGCAGTAAGTGTTGAGTACCTAGTAAGTTTCAAATCAATCTAGTGCCGAGAAGATAGTAAGTGCTGAGTCTTTCAGATGTTGACTGATCAATGCATGTCAAGTCATTTAGAGGCCAAGTTAATGCATTGAACTTGCATTCAATGCCGAGCACTAGGGACATTAAGTGTTGAGTAATAAAGTTTTGACATAGTTGTTTGTAATGATACAAACTACTATGTAAACCATTTTGGAGCTGATTTGAAGATTGTTTTGTGATCCTAGATGATAAGGATGAATCTTTATTATGAATCCCTATGTAGTTCATGCAATCAATCAGAAAAATGGAAGGAATTAAGTAGTAATATGGGTAAATCAAAATCATTGATTCATACCTAACCCTAAGTCACCTAGGTCTTCTTGAGGAGGACAAAACCTAAACTTTTTATGTGTGTGGAAGGAGAAAAGAGAAAAGTTTGCATGCACAAATAGAGCATTCATGGTGGCTAAGGAGTTGTGAATTGAGATACATTGTAGAATTAGTTAGAGGAGAACATAGGAAAGGAATTAGAAGACAACAGAGATACATTTGATCAATGATGATCAAGTACACATAGGTAAATAAGTGATATGTTATCTAGTAGTAGAGTGCTAACTGAAGGATCATTGCTGAGACATTATAATAGGTGAATCAATTAAATCTCTTAACATAGTAGTCTTAATAGGTTGTTGTAAATCCTTCAATAGGGTGTTTACTTCAGTTTAAGTTAAAGTCCTTTTACTAGGCATACTTCTAATAGGATGTTGAAATCCTTTAACAGGGTAAGATCTAAAAATCTTGTAAGGCTTTAACAGGGTAGACCTTTCACAGGGTAGATCATGTTTCATGATCAAACATTGTAACCTTTATTGGATACACTTTATTACTACAATAGTGGAGATTTGTGGGTGTCATCCTCACCCCATTTTACCTTCTCCTTGGAGGGTTTTTGGGTAACCAAATATCTTGTGTCATACATGTGTTGAATTTTTATTTACTTTCATACTATGGATGTATATGCTTAATTTGGTATTTCAATTTACATGCATAGATTGTGAGATGGATGTGTGGTGAATGATTTTAAGGCTGAAGTTTTAAGTATTGATTCACACCCCCCCCTCTCAGAGCTTACTTTCCCTATTATATTTCCAATAATTGGTATTAGAGCCTAGTTCTCTAGAAAGTAAAGCCTTGTAGCTTTGAGGAAAGATCTTGAAGATGTAAGTCTACAAGTTGGGAAAGACTATTGAGAACCAGAAGATTGAAATATAGCTTACCCTACATTAGTTGAATGAAGCAAGAGATAAGTTAAAGTGATCATTGAAGAGAAGGAAATAGATAGCTATTGAAGAGAATGACACACATTACCAAAAGATTGATACTATTGAATTATTTGTAGATGGAACACAAGTGAATTTGATGCAATAGTTGTAGATCTGATGGGAAAGAATGGAGCCCTAACCGAAGAGGTCAAAAATCTTAAGATAGAACAAGAAGTCCAATAAGTATTACTACGTGAGGTGACCAAGTAGAAAAAGAAAGAAAAAGAGGAAAAAGTCAGGATTGAAGATGACAAAAGGATTTTGACCAATAAACTAGAAGAACATACATTAGAGGTGAATAGGATTTCTCACATGCAATTAGAAACATTGACTCAAATGATGATTGCAAATCATGAATTGAATGGAAAAAATATTGAGATCACAATGCTAAAGTTCTAGAATGAACAACTAAGAAATGACCTAAAGAAAGAAAAAGAATTTGCTAAAAGTTTCAACAAACCTAGTGAAGCCATCAAGTATTTTGAGCAATTGATGAGATCTACTAGATTCAATAGTGATACTACTAGATTAGGGTACACTAGCACTGAAGAAGGAGAATCATCTAAAAGTGGTGAAGAGAGAAGTAACAAAGGTAAGAACTCCAAACCTACTTGTCATAATTGTGGTAAGATAGGTCATATTGCCAATGTTTGCAAAAGAATGACTGCAAATCAAAATCATAGGTAGAAGTTCATGAGTTACTACCAAAAATGCGAAAGGCAAGGACATTAGGCACATGAATGTAGAACCAAGACCATAAGCACACAAAGATTTGATGGGTACTACTATAACTATCATAAGTATGGATATAGAGTATATGAGTGCAGATCCAAGCCTAAGTGGTCATCAAACAAGTAGACAAAGGAAAAGCACAATGGAAACTCTTGTAATTGGGATTATAATACTATGTATAGTTGTCACTATTGTCAAGAGTATGGACATATTTCTAAAAACTACATAAGAACACATTTTAGAAGTGAATACAAAAGATGGTTGAGTCAAACTACATATTTTAGTTGCTTAAAGACAAGTTACATAAGCAAGAATTGTCCAACAAGGTCAAAGGCACCTAGTAGTGCATTCAACAAAGAAAATAGGAAAGGCAGATATTGAGAATGTTAGACATGAGATGAACAACATATGAAAGAGAAAGGAAGATTGCATCACAACAAGTTTAGATGGGATCACTTCACCTAATGGGTCAGGTGACCACACCACCTCCAATTAAGAAATCAAGAGTCATGTGTAGGACTAATATTTAAAAGATATACTATACATCAGTTCCAAGGATTTAGTTTTTAAAAGATTATATTTACATCAAGGAAGATGCAAAGTATTTTTAAGAATCTAGAAGAAATCTTTAAGGTTTCTCAGTTTTCATGTTACTGTCAAGCATGAAAAGTTTCACTATGGTTGCTAAGTGAAATCTAGTTAAACCTGAGCTACTGTAAGTGATAGTGTTGATTAATCTTGTAGTGGTTACTGAGCATAAAGGAAACTGCATGGAAGCTGAGTGAGTTGAAATTTCTATTCAATCCAAGCTTAGAACTAATTAAGGACTGAGCATTAATTGCAAATTTTTGAGGTCTATATGATCAATTTTTTACTCATTTGACATCATTTGAAACTAGAAAGAGCACAAAGATCTAAAGGCAAATTGAAGAGAGCATTCCAAGCATTTATAGAGTGAATTCAACCACCGTTTGACACCATTCATAAGATTTGTGAAGGTATTTATTGTGTGTCGAGATACGTTATTTGAATTTGTGCAAACCCTAGGAATTAAATATGGCATCTAGTTCTTCTACTACTAAGTTCAAAGAAGGAAAATAAAAATGTTCAACTAATCAACAATAACATTAGACAACCAAATTTCAAGGCAATTCTTGACATTGCTTATAAACAACACCCATCTAGTGCATTATGCATGATACCACCACAAGTCTTAATAATTCAAGAAGTAAGATTTTGTTACACATGCAAGGTGAGTAGCACAGGTGATATGGAAATCAAAGACCTATATGGAAAACTATGTGAGAATGAAGTACTGAAGGAGGAATACAAGATTTTAGAGAGAAAAGAGTTAACACATGTGCTAGAATTTTCAAACATTTTAAAGATAGAATGGATTAAGATTATTTTGAGAAGAATTCATGACAATTCTGTATGATTAGAAGATGGATCTATCAATATTACTAAGAAAATTATGTAAAGGGTAATAGGATATCCAACCCTAGATAGGCCCAAAAACATGAGAAGTGAAGCAAAAGAGGTGATTGAGAAAAATGTTGGGTAGTGTGGAACAAGAGAGGAATGACAATTGATACCATCACAAATCCCCTAATTACTTTTCCAATAAGATTTATCTCACAAAAATTCTTTCAATCAAGTAGGTTTAACAATGTACCTTGTATTTTTGTTGATGTAGGATATAATATAGTGAAGAAGAATCATACTTATGACCTTACCAAGCTACAGTTGCAACAATTATTAGAAAACTTGGGAGCCATAAGGATAAACAAGAGTACACAATGAAAGTTTAGATCAATACTTGTATGTATATTTTTCTATGTAGGACACATTTCCTTCCTTTGGTAAAGTAGCTTCAAAGAGAAACAAATCTATTGTAGTGCAAATAGGTGAATTCACTGAGCAAATGGGAGAGATTTTTGAGTCTATTATGACTAATTACTTTAAGGCTTCAAGAAGTCTATGAAACAAAGACACAAGATTCTATTGTCACTAGTTGAGAAACATTTTAATGATGTTTTCTTTCCAGTTGATACCAATTTCACATATGTATAGGCTATAGTTCCAAGGGTAAGATGGTTAAGACCTCTAGGATATGAGATCAATGCGAATGAGGCATCTGCAACGATTACAACTTTTCTTGCAAAAGAAGTAGATAACAAGGCTACTACCTTTGGTAATTATGATGTTGAAAAATAAAAGATAACTATGGACTTGAAGACAATGTCAGTAATAAGAAAGAAGAGCAAAATTGTTAATAAACTCAAAGAAAAATTTGGTGAAGGAGCAGAGGAAGATGAAGAAGAGGAAGACAATGAAGATGATGATGAAGAAGAAGTTTTTTCTCAAGCACCACTAGACCTAACCCAAGGTCAAGGAGAAGATCAAGGTGAAGAGGAAGTTAAGCTTGAAGAATGTGCCAAGGAAGAAGAAGCTAGTGGAGCACCTGTAGCCATAGAGAAGAAGAAGAGGAAAGCTAAAGCTCTAGCAATCAACAACCCAAAGAAGGTTGTAAAACATAAGCTTGTAGTTCTAGCTACCAAAACCAGCACAAGAGCTACTGCTAAGAAAGTTCAAGAAGTGGAAAATCAAAAAGAAATAAAGGCCAAGAAATCTATATAAGATGATGAATTTGTGAAGAGAAAAAGGAGAAAGTACATTGCTCCAGCCAAATTAGATGAGGAGAGGACAAAATTTGATGTTAATAGCCAATTCAAAGTGGTAAGTCATAGTCCTTCTTCTAACTTGGATAATCTATGTGAAAATATAAAGAATAATGTAGATTTGAGTGGATTTTAACATAATAAATTTGATAATCTTGGAAAGTTAGATATGGATAAGGTAGAAGAGTTAATATATGCCATGATGGAAATATTTAAGATGTCACCAATTGAGATTGCCAACTCTCTACCAAAGAATTTGTATGATAGTGTTGAGAAAAGATGGAAATATAGTCTCACAATAGAAAGAAATATAAGAGAAACTACACTTGCAAGAGTGATGCTAGATTTAGATATATTTGAGATGACAAAGGCCATTAAGAAGTATGCAAGAAACTTTTTTACAAAGTACTGAGCTTTTAACATTTTATAGAACAAGATTGAAGATGTTGTTCAATACAATACCAAATTATGGAAGGTAATTAATGTGCTCAACACCTAAGGCAAGTGAGATGGCACCTGTTGAGGTAGATGATGAAAAAGGTGACCAAGAAGTAACTAAGGTTACTATAGTTGATGCTAAGAAAGATGCACATGTGGAAGGCACTAAGAGAAATGCAGATACATAGGCAACAACTGAAGATGAGCAAAAAATAGAACAAAGTATACCAGATATACAAATTTTGAGTGCCAATCCTCAACATGTAACAAAAGTAGACACTAAAACTATAAATATTAAGGATGTTTTTGACAATGTGTCTGAGAACATCAATCCCCTAATAGAGGAGGACATGTAGAAAATATTGCTAGACACCACCACCAAGGCACAACTGTCTAGTCGTCCTATACTGGTGAGTGTAGATGAACTTAAGAAGGTAGAGAAGACATATGCAGAGGTGGAAACACAAGAAATATCAAAAACCCCTCAACTTACTGTGATACAACCTACATTACCCATTGTAGTGTATCAAAGAAAAGAGACATCTATGACAAACATCAGAAAATTTGTGCACATTGTGTTAGTACAAGAAGTTTCTATAAATGCATGGATTGGAACACAAGTTCAAGGTGCAATTGAAATTAAAAGGTAAGAAGAGGAGAGGATTGAAGAGTCAGACTTGACTACAAATCTTAAGGAGCAATTAGCAATACAAACACTGGTCGCTTTGCCAACAACTACTAATCCTCAAAGTCAAGCACTTCACAGGCTGAGTGTAGAAGCTACACCAATGTAGTCATCATGGCCTAGTCCTAGTATATTCAAGGTAGGTGAGGTTACATAATTTGGTGATGTAAACTTGGATGAAGTGATTTTTTTACCAAAATTTGACCTTGCAACAATCACTATTGAACAAATGAGCATACTACGGGATGCACTTGTGAAGAAAAAGCATCAAGAACTACTCAAAAGGGAGCATAGCTAGAAGTAAGTATTGCAAGACATCAAGGACATATTTCTTGATGCATTCAGCTCGCCAGCACTTGAAGTAGACAAACCTATCATGGAGTAGTTGGTAAACATTGTAGAACATATCAATGATGTAGACCTAGATTCTAATGTAAAATTGCTTGAATGGTTTGAGAGAAAATTTCAAGGAAAGGTAAATGAAAAGATATCAAGTCCTATTTCACTTAGTCAGGTTGAGTTAGCAACCAAGATTGATAGTGTAAAGAAAGTCTTAGAGAATATTTTCTCATTTTACACCAATTTGTGTGATACAAATATGTTCACACAGGAAGTGTACTGCCATATTGACAATTTAGAGGGAGATATGAAGAAAATAGGTACAAATCTACCTCATTCTCTAACTCAAAGTTAGAAGCACTTCAAGAATCTGATGAATTCTCGAGGTCAGATGGTAGCTTTGCATGCTCAAGATGTAAATATTTGATCTGCACTAGTCAACATCCAATCCATGTTAACCACACACATGGAATTAATTCACAAGGAGCTAGCCTGTGTAGAGACATTAATGTAGAAAGATCCCCATCTTTCTACACTTGAAGGCTTAGTTCATCTTGCTGCCAAGTTAGCCATCCAAATCAAATCATTGGAGGTAGCTTGTGATAATTGGGATGTAGCTCTGAAGATAATACTCAAGGTCCATAAAACTTTCTTGGAAAAAACACACTATAAATGTACAACCCATGACAGAAATGTCAAAAGGGGGAGAATGCATGATAAGGAGAGATAAGTTTAGAGATCAAACAAAGACAAATTCAATGAGTCAAAATATGCAATATCCATTTAGAAGGAGTATTATGTTTTCAGTTCAAAATGGAATAATCAACTTAGGGGGAGTTATTGAATTTTGAGGTATGACTCATGAGTCATAAGTTTTGCAAAATTTTTTATGTAAATGGATATTATCTAAGTTATGCTTGAAAGATTAAGTTTATTCATGCATGACCAAGTATTTTTCCACTCATGTCAAAGGGGGAGATTATTAATCTCAAATTGGTTTTGACATATGAGTGACAATATACTCAACTCATTTACTTAGTTTATGCCAAACAAGTAATACATGCTGAGAATAAGCTGTCAAATAGTACATGCAGAGAAAGTGATATATAGTAAGTGTCGAGTCACTCTAGTGCCAAGCATATAGTAAGTTCTAAGTCATTTAGATGTCAAGTGATCAATAGATGTTGAGACATTCAGAGACCGAGTTACAACATTGAAGTTACAGTTGATGTTGAGAATCAGGGACTTCATGTGTTGAGTAATATAGTTTTGACATAGTTGTTTGTAATGGCACAAACTACTATGTAAACCATTTTGGAGCTGAATTGTGGATTGTTTTTCAATCCTAGATGATAAGGATGAATATTTTTTATGAATCCCTATGCAATTTATGCAGCCAATCAAAAAAAGGGAAGGATTAAGCGACAATATGGGTGAATCATAATCATTCATTCATTCCTAACCCTAAGTTACCTAGATCTTCATAAGGAGGACAAACCCTAAAATTTTTGTGTAGAAGGAGAAAAGAGAGAAGTTTGCATGCACAAATAAAGCATTCATGGTGGCTAAGGAGTTGTGAATTGAGATACATTTTAGAATTAGTTAGAGGAGAATAGAGGAAAGGAATTAGAAGACAACAAAGATACATCTGATCAGTGAGGATCAAGTACACATAAGGAAAGAGGTGATCTATTATCTAGTAGTAGAGTGCTAATTGAAGGATCATTGCTAAGACATTCTAGTAGGCGAATCAATTAAATCTCTTAATAGAGTAGTCTTTATAGGCTACTATAAATCCTTTAACAAGGTGCTTAGTTCATTATAAGTTAAAGTCCTTTTACCAAGCACACTTCTAATAGGGTGTAAAAATACTTTAACATGGTAAGATCTAACAATCTTGTAAGCCTCTAATAGGGCAGACCTTTCACAAGGTAGATCATGTTTCATGATCAAACATTGTAACCTTACATTGGATACACTTTATTACTGTAGTATTGGAGATTTGTGGGTGTCATCCCCACCCCAATTTTACCTTCTCCTTGGAGGGTTTCTAGGTAACCAAATATCTTGTGTCATACATGTGTTGAATGTTTATTTACTTTTATACTATGGATGTATATGCTTAATTTGGTATTTCATTTTACATGCATAGATTGTGAGATGGATGTGTGGTGAATGATTTTAATGTTGAAGTTTTAAGTACTGATTCACCCCTCTCTTAGAGTTTACTTTTCCTATTATATTTCCAATAGCATGTATTGAGCATCCATCCAAATGGCCCATGATTTCTATCTAAATTCTTTATCTCTACTAATTGGTATAGTTATCAGATCCAACCAAATTAGTTATGTATTTTATTGTCTGGGGTGAACTGTTGTAGGGCTGATGGGTGAATGGATGTATCAAAGAACCCTATGATGCACACAAAGGCTAAACATATTGAGAGCAAGTATTATTAGTTGAGAGATATGGTACAAGACAAAGAAGTGAGATTAGAATATGTGAACATGAAAGAAAAGATACATATCATTTTTGCAAAGGCACTACCTAAGGATGCTTTTGAGTATCTAAGAGGTAAGTTAGGGATCATTCCCCTACCTCAAGAAAGCTAATAAAAGTAGCACTATTGAATCAATTGTTATAATCAGAATATCTTATAAACTGATGTAGGAGGTCACTCTTTAGGATCCACCTAATGTTGTGAACTATAAAGTTGTCAAGCCATGGATAACAGAAGAAGCGAGCTATTACTATTAGTTAAGGAAGTGAAATAAGGATGATGTATATAAATTAAAAAATATGAGAATGGTGTATTTGGCATTGTTGAAAAAGACAGAGATGAGATGATGTTGTAGTTACCATGAGTTGAGGGAGAAGATGTTAACCAAAGAAGAAGCTATTAGCAAAGAGGGAGTAGTATAATATTGGAGAAGTCTAAGACATGTAATGATACTACTACAATTGATGTCAGAGGGAGGATTGAGAGATTTCATAGATGAGAATTAGAATGAAATTAAGAAAGAGAGTATACAAACATATAGGGAGTTGACAAAACCTAGAATGAAGATTTTAGGCTACATGATAACTAGAGGTGTTTCCATTAATGCCAAAGAGGGAGATTATTGGAAATCATAATTGGAATATTTATTATTTTTTCATTAATGTCAAACCTACTAGTAAGACATTTACTAATAGTGTTGAGTGCTATATCATTTGGTTGATAAATATGAATTGAAAAGAGGACATAGCAAGGTGAGCTATTCAAGAAATTAAGAAGAGAAGTTAAGGGTAACTGCATGAAGGTTTGTCATAGATTTGGACAACCATCATGAAATGCTCAACTGAGTAACCCTCATCTAATAGCTTCTCAACTGAGTCTACATGGGTGCTTTTTGGCACCTCTAAGGTAGGGGGTGCTTGACTAATTTTTCTCACATCCTAAGGAATTTAGGGGTACTCAACCGAGGTGTGCTTGGCCAAGTACCCTAATGTGGCTTCCCACATAACAACCACATCAACCAAATATATGTTTCATTGAAATTATGATGTTTAAGGCCCAATTTTCCCTTTAAAATTTGACAAACATATAAAACTAAAAATACATTTTCATAGATCTCTAAATAAAAAATTTGGCCATATAATTTTTATACAGTTTGGCATAGGAAAATAATGTTTAATTTATTAAATAATGAAAGTAGATATGTTAAGTTCTAGAAAGAGGTAGATTCAAAAATAAAATTAGAAAAGTAAATTGTATAAAAAATTTATTAAAGTTATATGTTGCACTAGAGGAGAGAGTTGTCTTCAAGAATATACATTTTTTTTTGTTTGTTATATATTTTATAGGGAAACGATGGGGGGAGATGAAAACTATGAATTTCTAAAATGTTTAACTTTGAAAAGCTATAAATCACAAAATATAGCTTGAAAATGAATATTTCTTTTTTCTTGCACTAGCTATACATGTCTTCTAACATATATTTTAAGTTCAAACCAAAAAATTCTTTTTGGCATATAATTTTGTGACAGGAAGTAAAACCCCTAATTTTTCAGGATTTTCCAACAATAGAAAAATCAACTTAATTTTAAAAAATATTATGTCAATTATTGTTCAATTATTTTTAAAAAATTATATTTGTAATTTTCATACTGTTTAACATATTTTATTAATTTGCATCATCTTGAAATTCCTAACAGATATATGACATTTTTCTCATTGAAGTTTATCTACATTATTGTTTCTAACCTTTTCCTTTATACAAGTGTGACAATTGATTGTGCTTTTACCCTTAAGTATCATGGAATTACAATGGGCACTTGATAACTTATTCATTAACAAGATAACATGTTGTTTAATCATTTCATAAAGTAAAGAAGCCAAGTAAAGTGATGCATGAGTGAAATGATAAGAAGTTGAGTAAAACTCTAAGCTTGATTGAGTACCAATTTTGGTCCGTCAATGAAGCAAATGAGGTAGAAGATTAAGGAACTTAAGAAGAAGCCAAACAAATATTATAAGCCAAGTGATAGTTATGGCCAAGCAAGTTGATGAAAGAAATGTCAGTATTGACCAAGTACCAGTGTTGATCGAGTAGGATAGTGAATGTTGAGTCAAAAAGAATAGTGAATGTTGAGCTACATAGTGATGATTGAGTAAAAGAACTTAGTGATTGTACAGTGACAACAAGTTCATAGTTTATGATTTGAGATCTGAGGTTGGCATAGTTGAAATTTTGGATTAGTCAAAATGTGTGTATGATAATGATTGATGAGCTTGTGTATTTAATGCATTGAGAGAGTTTGTTAATCAATTAATAAAAAGGATTTAATGAGAAGTTTCTAGAAGGAACAAGGATAACATAATGATGGAAGGATTCAATGAATCTAACCTAACCCTAAGATCTACTATAATATTTAAGAGAAAAAAGATAGAAATTACCTATTTAAGGAGGCATAAGAGATGCTTTCTAAGTTTGGTTTGTTGTTGATTAACTATCTTAAGGAGATTTTATGAAGAGAAGAGTAGAAAATGGGAAGTGGATAGATTAATTAAGTGTGATTTCTTGAAGGGATATGAAGCATATCAGTAACGGAGACGATAATGGAGGCCAATCAATGAACTAATAGATGAGAAAGTAGAGATCTGAATTTGGAAAGTGAGTTTTCTTTTACAAATAAAACCTACCATTAAATTCTAACCATTTTTGCAATCAAAATCCTTTAATCAAGGTTGACCTAACAGACATTTTGTTGACCCTTTAATCAAGGTGACATTCTAATGGAATGATCCAAAGTCCTCTAACAAAGCCACTCCTAATAGGGTGATTAAATCCTTTAATAGGGTCACTCCTAATTATGTCTTTTATAGCCTTTAACATGGTTGGCTCTAACTAAGCTCACTTTAGAAGAGTGAAAAGTGGTAGCATGTTAATTGGTGGTTTTTCCCAAATTGGGTTTCCACATTAAATTATGGTGTTATTTACTTGTGTGAATATTATGTCATGCATGTTATTTTTATAGTTATTTATTTTACTATTAATTGACACATGTACATAACATATATTTAAATAATTTTAGCTTGCTAATGATATGCTATATAGACCAATATGTTTAATGAGATTATTTAAGTTATTTGAAGTTGTTTAAAGTTGAATTGGTACATCTGGACCTACAGATAACTTATTCACCCCCCCCATCTTAGTTATTCAAATCATTCTAACATATTCAAATGTCTAAACCAAATCACATAGGGAAAGTAGATAAAGTATGCTAACTATGTAGAATGATAGAAAGCTAAATTTAATCCACTAAACAGTAGATGTTTGAGTTAGAAATTAAATTGTGATAAAATTGCATTGAATAGCTAGTTTTCTATTTCTTTTTGTTCAAAACATAAACCAAACCCTCTCCAAGGTATTAGACCACCTTATATACCCTATTAAATATTATTTCAACTGAAATCTCAAGACCATAACTAATTTGGGGTATTTTGCCAAATCTTGCATAACATTGGAAAGTTGCAATGGTGTTAATAACAACTTTACAACTTTTGCACTTTTTTCCTTCTCCAATGCACAAACACCTCAAATGGGTGAAGAATGATCGTTTAAAACATATTAAGCCTCTCCAACCCAATTTATACTTCTTTCAAGTATTTTGAGGTCAATTTACACATTAGGCCCAAATTGGCCTACCTTGGCAACTTTTTCCCAAACACACATTCCTTGGACCCCCTTGGAGCCCCTATTTTTTCCACAACTTTTCTAGTGTAATATACAAGTCAAAAATGAGTTGAGGGTCTAGCCTAACCCTAGATTCTCTTACACCAGTATTCCATCTCCCTTTGTGCATCTAGCAAAACAAATATTGTGTGGTGTTCTTCTACCACTTGTTGTATACTAAATTACGTATTATTCATGTATCAACTTGGAGTATTGCATAAATAAAAAAATTATTTATATTTATGATATTTAAGTGATTAATTAATAAAATTTCAAAACCTAAATAACCAAACTTGTATCTCCCTTCCAGAAAAGACCGTCATCATCAAATCACATGTTAGGGATGCATCCTCAATACTAGATACATAATATCTATTCCTATAATGTATACATGAATTTGATTCCAAACCATCCTCATTTTCCTTAGTATCCATCCCATCACGTATAACTTGAAATCTATGGAAAATGCTCTCAACTTGATGGGATGAATCTAAAGAAGCATGTGATGATGATGTAAGTGGCATAGGTGGGGATGACTCTAGTAGTGCATGTGATGCTGATAGAATTGGCATAGTACAAAATGACCCAAGTGAGGCATTTGATGATGGTGGAGGTGTTTCATGTGATGATCCATCTACCCTTTCAACTAACTTTGTGCCATGTTCAATAACAGCATCAGTCAATGATTCAACTAACTTTGTGTCGTGTTTTTTTTTTTTTTTTGTATTCATCCTATCTCATGGTTGTATCACCTTACAAGCCCCAAGTTTATCCTACATGCATAGCCTCTTCCTCCACCCTAGACCTAGTAAATACCAAAGTAATTTGGCTTCTTGTCAAGGATGAATTGACAATATATCTTTCTTGAAAAGTGTAAAGGTGCCTCATAATTATTACACAATGGTAGTTAAAATACCATATACCACCTATCGCAAATTTTTTATTTCATCCTATTATGAATAAACCATTGTAAAGGAATGTTTTTTGCAAATACTTCTTAGTTATTAGTAGCGAGATCACTAAAAAGAGTATGTATATCAACATTAAGTATGCCCTTAGCTTTCACTTGGTCATAACCCATATACATAAAATGCACAAAAATTATTCCTTTATGAACTCCATTTTATAACCTCCTAGACACCTAATTTGCATTATCATGCATTTTTTATAGTGTATCAATGAGGGTTGAGTGATGATCAAGAGTAGAGGACCTCAACCTATTGACCAATTGTGAAATGTATGAGTAATTTTGTGTCAAGAGGTTGATGAGGTCCTCTTGTGTAGTATATACATGATCTAATAGGAGACATGTAGGGTTGCAAGTGGAAGTGGTTGTTGTAGTTATTAAGGACTTTATGGTTTTGCACCACTATCTTTAGGGTTTTGTGGTTGCCCTACATTATCTTGAGGGTTTTATACTTTGTCATGTGAAGTATATTCATGGTTTGATTGTGTTGTTGGTGCAAGAGGTGTTATTTCATCTCTATTTAATTTTCTAGGATTCTTTGAACCAACTAATATAAAAATAAAAATAAATTATAAACCCTGTCTTAATAGTAATTGAAAACAAAAATGATAATTTTTTTTTTGAAAAATTACCTTCTTTACATGGTGCCATTGTTGCAAATGGATGGTGATGCTGAAAATTTTCCTATTTGGGAAAACATGATTAGGTAATGGCTCTTTTTTGATTTCCCAAGTTGTTTCTTTGTAGTTTTTGACATTAGAAATGGCTAAAGCCATGGGAAAAGAAACACAATCTAACTTCTTTAAAACTTGATTGAGTTTTAGAGAACATAATAATCTTTTAAAACCTTATTAATTTTTTTGGAGTGTTAAAACTTGATTGGGTTTTGTATTTAGTTTCTTTCTACTAGGCTTGGTAACCAACCTAACAACTTTTTCAATTTGAATAGAACCTAATCGAGTAATTCATAAACTGATCAGGTTATTAAATTTTTTTATTTTTTGGGGTGTTGTCCATCTTTCTATCCACCATAATGGTGCACACACCCACCCCCTAGTTTTTCATTCATACTCTCTCTATTTAAATTAGGATTTCCCCCATTATTATTCTGAAAGGTCATATTAAATTCTTTTAAAAAAAATTAAGAGATCAAAAACCATGTCTTATGTATCCATTCAATTTACAGTGAAACAAGCACCTAGATTTTTGAGTAAGGAGTGTTCCCATGGAAGGATTCATCTTCAATTTCAAGAGAAATTATTTCTAAATACCAACTTTAGGTTCTAATGAAATTAAAATTCTTGCATTAAGATGAGGTAGGGTAACACTTTGATTCCTCTACCTATAAAAATGATCACATGGGTGCTAAAATGTGTGGGATGAATGGGCAAAACTCTAGTTGTAATCCCTTAATATCCAATCAATTTGGAGAACACTAAGAAATAAATTTTCCAAAATCCCCCTTTAGTGATCATAGAAATTCCCTAAACAATGTCTAACCAATGTTCTAAAATCCTTTTTTAAGAACCCTTTCCTACATATTGTAGGTTTTCAAGGAAACTACAAAGAGACCATTTTTAATTATTCCATTGAAATTTACAAGTCCATGTTGTTTTCCCAAACATTATTAATCCAATAATCAAGAGATATTCTTGCAGATAAAAACCTATTGTCCATGCAAACAAAGAAAATATAAATATTTCTCAGTTTATATTATTCAAACCTAATGCCCTTTATCATGTCTTCATTCAAAGAAAGGGACAAGGTTTTCAAACCAACTAGAGAGGCCTTACCCTTTTTCCTCCTCAAGGTCTCTAACTTCTATGATGCGATAATTTTCCACTTAATATCTATTAGTTCTAGCTCCAACAAGCCTAACTGGTTCCACATTAGATTTTTTGAAAATTTTACCATTAAAACAAGTAGGTGAGGGATATTATGGTAAAGAATTCTCTGCAAGGACTTTTTTAAAGAGTGTGTGCTTAATCTTGCATTCAAAAGGGTGTCTTCCTTAAAACAAACTTTCTTCCATGCATTAATAGCTATTTCATTGACTTTATTATTAGATACAACATTAACTACTACTGTTCAATAGTGTCAAGAAAAAATGGGTCAAATTAGAAATCCTTGGTGAAGTAAGCCCTATATGACATAATTTTTATTAGAGGGCTTAAACATGAAAAAATGATAGAGAAAAATAAAACAAGAACATACAACAAAAATACATCAACTAAAATAAACAAAGGAAGACACAAAAGAATAAAAAATGAACTCCAATGCTAACATGTACAATGGGAAACCCCAAGGAGATTAGATGACTCTTCGTAGAGGCTCCCTATTGCAGAGCACCAATCTCCTACAAAATGGATTTTGTAAACAAGCTTAGTATTTACCCAACTCTTACAATAATTGACCCTAAAAGATAAATTTTATTTATAATGAGTCACATAAGTCACTTTACCAAAAGAGAATATGAAGCTTGATAGTTTAGAAAGAAGGTACAAAAAATTAGTTCAGTTGACGCTATTATTGGGTGTACTTAAATGAACTTGGCCTTGAAGGAAATCCACTCCACTTCCAACTTGAAAGTTTCTCCTTTCCCACATTCAAATATCCACCTTATGTAGGTCATGTATCTTTGACATAGTGCAAGGCTGGATAATCCCCAAAGGAGATGTCTTAACCCCCAAAAAAAAACCACACAATAGAAACACAACAACAAGAAATAATAATGCCATATCTGATACCACATCACAATTCTTTATTCACAAATATCACTATTTACATGCAATATGCCTGGTTGTAAGGCCTTTTGAGTTAGGGCTAAATATAAAAGCAATTACAAAATAGTTCTACAAGATCCCTCAAGATCTAATCCAAACCCTAGCTAGTCTAGATCCACACTTTGGTAGAAACCTCCAAGGAAGATCTAAACTTGTGCTTGCAAGCCCATCAAGCAATCTCATAGTTTTCCAAGCCTCAACCACTAGCCCTTAAAAGATTGCTCCCACACTACATCTTCTTCTCCAAGCTAGATGATCAGTACAATCCTACTGTAAACTACCTCGCATTGGGTGCTCTATTCATAGACTCAAGAAAAACTCGCTCTTTAGCTACTCTCCAAACTCACTTCTTTGAATGAACGAATGCCTAAAGAATTAACAAGACCCCTTAATTATACCCAACTAAGCCACAAGTCAGCCTAGCAATTACAAACTAAAATAAATCTAGTACATTAAATATATGTTAAGCCACAAGTCAGCTACAACACAATTTAAATACCTATACAAAAAGTAAATACCAAAAGTCAGGTCACAAACAACTTGACACCAACAAAAACTAAGACCAAGCTGAGTGTCAAACAAAACCAAGCTATGAACCAGTAAATTCCCAAGCATTGCCAAGCTCATAGTACAAACGTAGCACCATAGAGCATGTCAAGCTCTAAGTCCATGTCGAGCTCCAACACCATGTCAAGCTAGACAGACCATGCTGAGGTCCAAGACCACATCAAGCTCCATAGTATATGTTGAGCTCCCTTCAAAGTTCCATCTACTTGGCCAACACTAAACCCAAAAGTGACCAAACACCACTCCTTCTTTGATTGAGTACCAATCCAACCACCCTCCAAAGAAACTATCAGGCCTCCTCCCATGAAATCTAAAGTAGTCACCAAGAAAAACAATTATGCTCCTACATTAGACTCCTCAGATAAATAGAAAAGTGAGTCCCACACTTTGATGCCTAAAGAAAGATAAACAACCATATTCATCTTCACCAAAGGCTTCCACTCCAACCAAGACAAGAAAACCAATCTGCACATCATCCACATCTACATCCATTTGTCAAACACTAGAACCTCCACCATCCAACCAACATGCTCACTCCCAAGAACAAACTGAACATAATTCCTCATTTGCAAACCCTCATCCACAATAGCAACTAGTAAATTCAAACTAGGAATAAAAAACTCCATATTAGAAGCAATATGTAACTCCTCAACAACATATTCAAAACTCTCAACATCAACAATCACATTGCTCACAACAAGATTCTTTGCAACATCCAACTCACCATCAACAACAATCAGATCATCCAAAACCAAGAGCTCTACAATCTCCATGCCAGACCCAACTGACTGATCATGAAAACCAATCTCCATTCCAACATCAAATGGGTTAGGGATATCCTCAGCAAAAACTTCAAGTTGCTTTGAGAGTTCTATATCAAACTCCATAAATTGATCAACAAAACCAACCTCTTCCATGTCCACCTTGCTATGCCATCTTCTCTCATGGACAAGTCTTCTAACTAGCTAGACAACTCTCTTCTAGATCGGTAGACTACAACTCTATAAACATCTAAGGAATTCCTTCCTCAACCCATCCTTAACTCAATTAGCCAAGATAGCTTCAAACTAAGCAACCATCTCAAAAAACTTCCTCTCCACCACATCACAGAGATTCATAATCATCCTAAGGTCTAATCCTCTCAAAGCCATCTCCCAAGGTCTTCATAAACCCTCTACAAAAAATCCTTCCATGATCCTTGTGATAAACCTAAGTTTTTTGCAAGTTAGATCACAACCTGCCACCTCACATGAACAATCAAGAACCAAAACACAAATCTAGGAACACAGATCTACAATACACAAACTCTTTGTGATCATGCCTCAATAAGATCAACCTTTCATCTTCACATCCATCGATCCATCTACAAGTCCTCTATAATTGCAAGTCATAACCATAATCTACCACCTCACAACCAAGAGATATAGGACTCCAAAAAGAAAAATCCATCACTAGATAAAGTTGCACTCAGATCAAACTTGCTCAACCCAAGTCTTGGTGCAAACAACCTCAACTTTGGCAATCAATCTACACACTTAGGATCACCTTCTCTTTGATACCACCTAATGCAGTGAAATAAAAGAGAATCCCTAAAGGAGATGTCCTAACCCCCATCAAAATAACCATACAATGGAAACACAACAAGAAGAAGCAATAATGCAAGATCTGAGACCAAGTCACAACTCTTTATTCTCAAAAATAATTGTTTACATGTAATATGCCCAACTATAAGGCCTTCTGGGTTAGGGACAAGTACAATAGAAAATATAAAATAGTTCTATAAGATCCCTCAAGATCCAATCCAAACCCTAGCTAGTCCAGATCTACACTCTGGGAAAAATGTCCAAGGAAGATCTAAATTTGTGCTCGCAAGCCCACTAAGCAATCTCCTAGTTTTCTAAGCCTCGACCACTAGCCCTTTAAATTTCACTCCCACACTTCATCCTCTTCTCCAAGATGGATGAGAATCACAATCCTACTATAAACTATGAAACATTTGGTACTATGTACATAGACTCAGGAAAAACTCACTCTTTAGCTAATCTCTAGACTCACTTCTTTGAATGAATGAATGCCTAAAGAATCCACAAGACCCCTTACTTATACCCAACTACACCACAAGTTGGCCTAGCAATTAAAAACTAAATTAAATCCCATACATTAAATATATATTAAGCCACAAGTTGGCTACTACAAAAATTAAATACCTATACATAAATTAAATGCCAAAATTTAGCTCACACACAACTCGACACCAACAAAAACCAAGACCAAGTTGAGTGTTAGAAAAACCAAGCTGATCACTTGTAAATTTCCAAGCATCATTGAGCTCACAGTGCAAACTTAGGACCACAAACCATGCCAAGCTCCAAGACCATGCGGAGCTCCATAGACCATGTTGAGCTCCATAGTGTATGTCAAGATCCATTCAAAGACCAATCTACTTGGCCACCAATAAACCCAAAAGTGACCGAGCACCATGCCTTCTTTGATCAGGTATTAGTCTAAGAACCCTACTAAGAAACTACCCAACCTCTTCCCATGAACTCCAAAGTAGTCATTGAGAAAACCCAAGATGCTCCTGCATCAATCTTTAAAGATAGAACCTCTTAGATGTATGAAATAAAAAACATGGATCACTCCTTCAATGAATATAACTTCTTTAGGGGAATATATATCTTCATACATCCCTTTTAAAACTTGATATTTTATAGCTTTAGTCTAATTTTAGTCATATGTGATAACAAACTTATTGGAACTAATAACAATAGTATTCAACATTCTCAAAAACTTCCCATGCATGTTGACTATTTGAGAAACCATATCTACCAATAAAATAAATATTTATATATGTCACATGCTCTTATAACCACCAAAGTGAATTATTTGTGTTTGAAGTGATGGAAGTGGTCCACATATTTTATATGGTCATTCTCAAACATTGTACATTAAGGAAAAAATTAAGCTTGAAAAAGGTAAGTCAACTTTGACTATTTAACACTTTTAACTTAGAAATCAAGTTATAGTGTATGATGTGTAAGCCATCTGCTTAAGTGAGCTACACATGAAACAATGTGGAGCTTCATCTGAAACTTGCATTTACTTTGGAGCTTCTAGACCATTATAATCAATAATCCAATTTTTATATATTATGAATTACTAACATTTTAACAACCTCCTTTTTCATGTTTGAGACTATTTTTGGAAGAATCCCATATCTTGCAAAAAATCAAAGTATATTGAATAAAGGTCACAAAATTTATACATACACCTAAAATTTGCATTTTCTTGAAATATTGTAAATCCTTTCTAGAAAAATCTATTTTGTGGATTTATTGTGCATATTGAGGTCCATGAGATTGTTTTTTCTATAAGCATTTTATCTAATAGTTTATCTATGCTGATTATGATTCCACATTTTGTATAGAAGTCTATTAAAACATTTGAGATGACAATATCTGATAAAAATATTTTCTCTAATGTTAGTCTTTGATGGATGCACATATATTTTTAAATTCATAAATGAAATCATTGAAATTGATAGGGTAATGTTTATTTGCAATATTTATTTCCAACAGTTTATATGTTTGATCAAACTTTAAAACATTGAACTAAAATCTCTCTTGTCTATATATTTTGATGGATCGAGTCCATAGTTATCCTAAGGATCCAATATTTTTATATCATGGAGAGAACATTTGTCTTTAATTCCACATTTTTCTTACATAATAACGACATGCTACCAACTCTTTATATGTGTGTTCTACAGTGGGAACTTATTGCAATCCTTTAAAAAAATATTACTCAAACTTTGTTTATGCCTTAGGAATGGAGACATTGTTAAACTTAATTCCTTGAAATTAAATCTAGTCAAGTGTTTATATCAAATAGACCATGTTCTATGGTTTTCTTTTGTAAATTTTGTAAAATCTGACAAAAGTGTTCTTGATAAGTAGGAGATATTTTATACAACAAGTCAAATTGTGATATTTCTATTAGGATTTAACTATGTAGTTTTGGAGTCAAACTCATTGACCCATGTTTAATGAGTAGTGATTCACATGAATTCATCTCTCATGAGAATAAATGGAACACTTAACACTCATTGGATCTAGGTGATGCTCACAGAGGTGAAGCACTAGGACTTCTCAAGAGGTTACCCATCCCAATACTACTCCATCTTGAGCACACTTAACTATGGAGTTTCCTCCATGGCTGAAACCACTCTACTTGCATCCCCATTTTTGAAACCTCCACCAAGTGTTGTGCCTTATGAATAATTAATTAGTAATCCTATTAAGATCATCAATTGATAAGTAGGAGATATTTTCCACAACAAGTCAAATTGTGATATTGTTATCAAGATTTAACTTTTTAGTTTTTTAATCAAACTCATTCACTAATGTTTCATGAGTAGTTATTTACATGAATCCATATATCATGAGAATAAATGGAATACTTATCACTCATTGGATCTAGGTGATGCTCACAAAGGTGAAGCATTAGGACTTCCTAGGATGTCACTCATCTAGTACTACTCTAGCTTGAGCATGCTTAACTACAAAGTTTCCTCCATGGTTAAACCCACTCTACTTGTAACCCCATTTTCAAAACATTCACCAAGTATTTCTCCTTATGGAACATGAATTAGTAAGACCTTGAAGCTCATCAATTGATAATTAAGTATAAGATATTTTCCATAGCAAGTCAAATCATGATATTCCTATAAGGATTTAACTATGTATTTTTTAGTCAAACTCATTGACCCATGTCCATGAGTAGTGATTCACATTAATCCATCTCTCATGATACTAAATGTAACACTTAGCATTGATTGGATCTAGATGGTCCTTATAGAGGTGAAAACTATTCTTAATATCCATCTAAACATTTTCATCTCAGAACACTATATTTTTGTATTGGGATTGATGTCCATTAGATGATAAAAAGCTTCCAATTGCATTGACTTTATCTGCCATATCTCTTTTTAGTCTATAATGCTTCTAGAAGCATTCAATATATATTCATCTCTAATTATAAATGTCACACACTAATGACTAACGTCTAAGAAAAAGTGTTTCATAGTCAAAGTTGACTTACTTTCTAGGCTTAATTTTTTCTTTAGTATGTGATATTTAAGGATGTTCAACATTAATACATGATCTAAAATTTCCAAAGGAACATTTTCACACATTTATTAAATTTTAGATGACAGATCATCAATAATATCTTATAAATTTACATGATAGAAATCATGGTTATCAAAACTATAAAACACCTCAAAGATTTACATCTTCCATCTACCATATGATATTTGTGTTTGCAATAAATTATTATCTTATTTCCAAGACGTGGTTAATGGAATGTTATGGTAATTATCTTTGTTTAGTTGTAAAAAATGTAGGCTTGTGTAAGTGATGTTTATTGAACAAAATACCAAAAATACATAAATATGCAAAAATTATCAACCTTTTAAATAAATCTCACACCTTTTCAATTTTTTTGATAACAACACATTCCCTAGAATTAGTTTCTTTTTGGTCAATAAGGGTTTGTTTGGCTTCTCGTATTAGCAAATATTGGATTTTTCTTATATCTAGAATTTTTTATTTGTTAATTTTGAATTGGGTATTTTTAGCAAGAAAAATGAAAATGAACATTTGATTTAATTCCAATCCCACCTCTTGACATGGAATTAAAAATCCACATTTAAAATCACAATGGGAATTTGAAACTCGTATCCTAATTTTGGATTGATGCATGCAAATTGAAGATTGGTTTTTTTTAGAATTGATTCCTACCAATCCTTCACCCAATTCTATTAAACAAACATGCCCTAATATGAATCTTAATCAACTTCTTTGGTTTCCATTTTTTAACTATTTAACAACTTAGTTTTTCCTTGGGCACTTTGGATCACTTTAGAAAGCATTTGAGTAAAATGATAATAAAAATACATGTACCTTTTGAAGGAATTTTCAACACTTAATTAAAAGATTGACAATACATTCATCAAACCTTTAAGCTTATGATCCTTTATAAGTTTTAATTATACTTTTGATTCATATATCTGATATGCCTATGATCATTTTTCAAACAAGCAATCTTGTAAGAATTTAGATGCTTCTTTCTTTATACTTCAAATTATTAACTGTTCCCTCATAAATAAGATTAAATCTTCTAACACCATTAATAATGATATTACATACTTTACCATTACATTTTCACTTGATGCGAAGTAAATTATTCCTCTTTTTAGGTTCATTTTCATCAATTGCTAAGGCTTCTCTGAAAACCATGACTTAATCTCTTTCAACATCTTCAAAATGTGATGGTTTGGCATCTCCATCTACATGTGCAACTTGTGTTTTTTCAGAAAGTCTTCTCTTGGTTCTCCCTTGATGTTGAGGACACTCATAATCTCTATTTCCTTCTTCTCTATAATGGAAACCTCCTTGTCCTATTCCTTGACCTTTTACTCATTGATTCCTATTATATTGATCATGGGAATGGTTGAAATTATTTACCCTCTAATTTTTACTACGACTGTCATCGTCACTCCTTTTTTTATCTTCATTTCAGCCTCCAATAAGATTATCCTTTGGATCTCTAACCTTGCTTCTTTCAAACTTATTTTTCAACTTTTATTCCACCCTTTGGAAATTTGGCATGCCTCTTTAATACTAGTTATTCTAACCAAACTCACTTTCTCCCAAAAACTTGACCTTAACCATTAAGGTAACATACAATTTTATCCTTGTTAGCTTCTATATGGTCTATTCTATAGAACTCTTATGTATAACTCTTGAATAGATCTTCCCAATTGCTTCAACTCTTTCATTTCTTCAGAAGATTAAGCCCATAATTGACAAAGATGAATTATCTCCTTAATTTCTCCACCATTCTATCCCATCTTGTGAATTTCTCCTTTCTTCTTATATTTATTTCTAAAGAAATCTCCTAACACCAAATATTTGCATGACCCTTTAGTATGGCCTTTACAAATTTGACCCTCTTGAGATCTTTAATATCTTCAAAATCAAAATATTTTTCTAACTCATTGATCTAGTCTATTACTTTCTTTGAGTTAATATTTTCTTAAAATGTGGGGAATTCAATCTTAGGTCTTTTTTCAATCCTTGAGATCGCCATGAAAAAACTATCCTCTTCAAGAATGATGTAGAGGGGTTTGTGGATCACTTATCGACAAGGAATAATTAAGAAAAAATGTCACACTAGCCATCCAATGGGTTCTACACTAGTGGCCTACCAAAGGACCCACCTAGAATGTGTTCAAACCTTGCCAAGGTTTCTATTCAAATAATCCAACTTGTCTCTAGGTTGCAACTTCCACAACCTAGTTAACCTTGTAAATTTATCCTTCCAAAGAGTTATCTACTACAATGCCTTAACCAAATAGGATATTGATGCTTTCACACTATTCATGACATTAATTTGGATTAGTTTCATTCTATTTAGTCAATGGATAAATGGGTTCTACTCCAAGGGATATATTGAGAAAGTTACTATAGTAAGACTTAGTAGACCTAATACAATTAGCCTTATCTATTGAGTAATAACATTTCAACTCTCCAAACTCATGAAAAAACCTTACAATAAATTGTAGTTCTTGGCACCCTTTTGGGAACTCTACACAATAATCAAGAACAATATATGGGCTTTTCCTTTAACTATCATGACATGGACTAGGAAAGAATTGTCTTAATTGATAGTTTTCAAACCAACTCTACAACTTATTACCATATTCTTTACCAATTCAAGCAGAGTCTAGGCATTTTAATGGGGTCTATTATAATTTGAGTAACCCTAAAAAAAATTTGGATTCCACCATTCAACCTTGTTTTCACTAAAACTAAGCATTCTTGTAAACTTCTTTGTGTTAGTTTGTGGTGATTGATCAGGGAAGTACTATACATACTTCATAAATTCTTTGAATTTTTTTTTGGCTATTATTCACCAATTTATGGCCAACATTTTGTAACTAATTTTAACACTAAGATGAAAAAACTAATTGTATAAAAGGGCTTAGGGTTAGTGATTTTTTAATAATGTGTGATGCAAAAATTGCTTATTGCAGTGGTATTGTGCTGTAAGGGATTATAGATTGTAATCAGGTTGTAATCACTAGATCTTAATAATATTGGACTTGCTATTTGGTGGACGTAGCCTAGGGGTTTGGGTGAACCACATTAAATCTTGGTGTCTTGTGTTCTTTTCTGTGTGATTTATTATTTCCTGATATTTTTTATATTTGCATGTAATTGTTATTTCTGTCTGTGGTTAATCCTAACACTTTGCTTATCACATTCTAGTGTTCAACCTAGAGCATTATTGTAAAATAACTAAATTGATCTTGGAAAATCCAAAAATGAAACAAAAACATTCTAAACAATATAATTTGAAGAAAGCATTTGGAATTCTAATCGTGGAATGCTAGTATAAGCCCATTTAAACTTCAAACTCTAGGTTTTTGAGGGTTTAAGCTTGTGTAAGCTTCAAATTTTTTACTCTCTTCACTCAATAAACCTTCAAATATCAAACCAATTTAGTTTAAAAGATAAGAAACTAATTTTTTATATCTAATCAATTTCTAAGCATAACTAATATTATACTATTATTTATAGCATGAGAAATAACAACCTAATAGGAAAAACAAAACAAAAGTAAGCACAAAACTTGATTTCTTGCCTTGATCAATTCAAAAATATCAAAACCAAATTCCAAGGCCTTATATATTCTCTTGGATAATTTATACCCTTTCATAATAGATTTTTGGGCTTGGGGTTGCAATCTTACAACTTTGTTGCAAAAGTTACAAAGTTGCAATTTTGCCACTTTTGAGAAATAAATTCACATCTAGACTATCCCACACAGCTAATTTGCCTTGGAATGCCCTTTAGAAAAATTCAAATCATGATCACCTTGGTAGCTCAAACTCCCATAATTAACTAAGTCAACCATTTAAGATTTTCAAACAAAATTGGTCTAATCAAGCTCAATTCCACATGATTTGTTTCCCTTAGACATTATTACATCACTTAACTAGGTTTCACAAGTATTGAAAGGTGCTCTTGCTCCATACTTTTGGGGTAGGGAAAAACTCAAATCCCTTGAGTTGATAGGGCTTGAATAGTTGTTCCATGCTTCAATATATATGCCTTTTTCATGTATGTAGCTTCTTCTTTAGGTAGAGTGGCCCATTTTACTAGTTATTCCCTATATAACCCTTTCCTAGTTTTCTTGGTGATTTTAGAGTACAAAATGCACTCTAGTTGTAAGGGTTGGGTAGGAGGTAAATATTTGACCCAATCTACTTCATCTGATGTAGTAGTGTCATCTTTCCCTATATCTTCCACATTTCATTTGTAGAGATAGAGGTCACCAAAATTATAGATAGGTGAAATTCATATATTAGGAGGAAATTCCACCTCATATACATTCTTACCAAATGTGTGCACTATCTTCAATTGTCCAATCTTCTTCATGAGAAATTTTATAGGTTTTCCTTTAGGTAACCTTTCTTTCCTCAAATATGCAATGACTAGATCATCTACTTTCAAGAGAGTTTCCATCCTTAATTTGTCTTCTTGTTCCCTGTACTTCTTTGTACTCTTCTATAGAATTTTCCTAACTTATTCATGGATTTCGTTCATGTTATGTGCAAGATTTTTACTTTTTCACCTACCACCTTATTTTTAGTTGTACCCCTCTTGTATTTGATTATGAAGGTATAAGTTGACAACTGTTCAAGCCATGTTAAGTGACTTTGATTCAACTTCTCTAGACTATTTAAGAAGCTAAGTGAATGGTTATTAGTGTAGACAATACATTATTTGGGTAACAAAAATTTCCTCCATTTATTTAAGGCTTGAATACTAGCATATAACTCTAAGCCATAGGTAGAATACATATGCTTAGTCTCATTTAGTTTCTCTAAAAAGAATACCACAAGGTGGTCCTTCTGACTTAGTGTTTCTTCTCTGGCCATTGTACTTGCATCAGACCCCACTGTGAAGACTTGTTAAAATCAAGAAATCTCAAAGAAGGAAACTTTGCAACTTTATTTTCAAACTCTCAAAACTATCATTAGCTATGCTAGTCCAAGAAAATTGACATCTTATATGTTAGCAAACAAATTTGTCATCCGAAAAATAATGAAAAGTACTTAGTCAAATTACCCGAAAAGAAGGATAAGAGCTACTAACAGTTGGATGAGTTATCATGGATTAATAACTCTCCTTTGAATTGAGAGGTACAACTCCCTCCAAAAATATTTAAAATTAATTAAATATCTAATTTTATCTTTTAAAGACATGAAGGCTTGCTAACATTCACTCATCACTATGGGAAGAATGCAATCATCAAGGTCACAAAATAGTAGATGATAGAAAAATAAGAAAATAGCCATAAGACTATCTACAAAATTTTTCACACTACAAAAGAAATTAAAAGAATAGCATGATCTATTCTTCTAATTTCAATTTTATGAACCAACTTGTTGAAGAAGATTATTGAAGTATAGAAATGAGGAAGATTGATGAAACCTATCATGGAACAATCATTATTTTTTCACTGATGTCAAGCCTGCTACTTGCTGGTGAGACAATTGCTAATTTGGTCTAAATGATATCATTTGATTGATTTATGAAGATGATTTGAAAAGAAAGGATAAGAAGAGTACGTGGAGAAAGGTTGAGTTATATGGTGTATAAAAGAGGCAAAACAAAGTAAGACTTTGATGATATAGTGTATTCTTTATCTACTTGAGGATATAATGAAAGGATACTTGAGAAAAGAATAGAAGGAGGATAATAAAAGAAATGTGTCTCCCAAGCCTGACCTAGTAAATAGTGGAAGTTGGACAAGTTAGTGCAAGCCAAGCAACAAGTTAGTTGAAGCCCAGAAAAGTTAGTATGTGCCAAGCAAAGATAAATCTAGTAGGTTCCGAGTGAAGAAATTTTAATATTTTTGAGCACCAATAAAGACTTAGTGTATGTCAAGAAACCTAGTGTTGACCAAACATCAGAAGATAATGATTATCAAGAAAACAACATGTTATTACCTAGTTCCAGTAAAATGAGTTTGATCAAAGAATTGATGAATCTAAGTCGACAAAGTTGATTTCTTGAATTGTGTGAAGCATGTGGAAGATAAGTATGATGAGCTGTTGGCACAAAAATCAAGATAACTATTTTGAGATGAATTTGAAGAGGATTATAAAGGAAGTTTATAGAGGTAACCAAATGGAAAAGAGGGTAGATTTGACGAATCTAACCTAACCCTAAGATGGATGATTGTGGTTAAGAGGAAAAATATCTAAATTCTCTATTTAAGGAGATAGCAAGACATAAGCAAAGTGTCATAGTGCAAACCATAGAGAGACAAGGTGTCTTGTGGTGTTGCTTCATTTGGTGGGCGAAGGGATGAATCTCCAGTTGGCATACTAAGAAAGAAGACTTAATGAGGTAAAGGCTTGAAGGGTGAACAAGATATCAAAGTTGAAGGAGATTGAGTGCCAAGCAATATGGAGGACTAAACAAGATATCTTTAATCTACAAGTGATTTGTTTTGTCATCAGATTAGGTCCTACTATTACTTTCTAACAACTGTATCATTTTGGATAAATCTTTTGGACTAAGGTTGACCTAATAGTCATGAGTAAATCCTTTAACAAGGTGAAATTATAATGGAATGTTCTAAAGTCCTCTAACAAGGCTCACTCCTAATAGGGTGATTGAAATCATTTAATCAAGGCCACATTTAATAGTATGCATTGTAACCTTTAAATATGTCGGCTCCTCATAGAGCTCACTATAGAAGAGTGAAAATTGGTAGCATGCTACTGGTAGTTTTTCCCAAATTGGGTTTCCATGTAAAATTCTTCTGTCAAATTGTGTGAATGATTTTGTGGTATCTCATGTTTACATTCTGCAAAGTTCATTTGACCTAGGACAATAATATAATATGGCTTGAGATATTGGATGATCAATGCAGGCATAAGTATTTGTTTAGTACTAAAAGGTTTTATCTATACATTTGGACCTTATATAATGGATTCATCCCCCTCCCATTTATTCTAAAGCATTCCAACACAACTAACTTACAAATTCACTCAAACTTGACATCATATCACAACACTGTATTCAAGAATACGAAAGAAATAATTATATGATCAGTTTCAATTAGAATAATAAATATTCAAACCTTACTATCCAACATACAAATATTCCCCTTTATTTCAAGAAAATATGATGGAACAATCAAATGATCACTATGTCCTCCTGCCCTTACAATCAGGTTACAAAAAATGCAAATATTCCCTATATCTTCCTCTGTTACAATCAACACACCATGAAAATATGTTCTCAACCCTTCTGTAGCCTTAGGACTATCAAGATTAAAAAGAAGAACCTTGGGAAATTCAAAATATTAGAATAAATACATTCTCTAGTTCCCACTTTTGGTTCCCTAAATGAATCTTTAAGAAATACCAAATCCCCCTTTAGGCATGAGTCAAATTTTATTTAATAACTAATTCTCTAAGAGTTTTTAGAAACCTCATCTATCTTCTAATATCTTACTAAATATTAAGAGAATTAATGTTTAATGCATACACATGATTGATTGATATGTGTCTTCAGTCGTGTGTCCAACTTCATCTACTCAGGCATTATCATCATTTGGGACCATATAGAAAGCATTCAGTTTGTTTATTGTTGAAGTGTAACAATTAGAATATTCTAGGTGAAAAAATCCATTCATAGTTCATGAAGAGTATATGAGAACCTTCAAACTATTATAAATGGTGTGATTCATACTTTGGGTGCCCACCATGGTGATGTGCATGTGTCCTCAACAAAATGATTTTTCAGGAATCATTATCTTTGAACTATTTTTACCCTCGACTGTCATAAGCATTTTGTCAAAAATTTATCATGTATTATTTATGCCTCCATCATATTCTAATGAATCCTCATAGATAGTAACATTTTGTCTTGTAAAGACTAAGTTAATTTCTCATGATAAATCCATGATGAACTAGATTTACCATTGTAACTAGTGGAATATCATATTTACCCATCTAAAAGACATAAGACTTCATTCATTTCTTAATGATGATTCTCATAGTTGGCCCTATTACACATTGATAGTTTTGGAATTTTACCTTTATGTTGTTATGAATTAGGGTGATATCATAAAACATGCCCCTACAGGATTATTACTTGCTCACATCCATTAAAGATGTGGTGACTGTGCACTTAAAAAAAATATACATTCACTTTCTATAGATTTGCAAGGCACATATATAATCAAGATGTGCCATGTATCTAATGACATACCATTTTTAACTTGTCTATCTTTAATCACTATATTGATGGTCTTTCTCATATGGAAGATAACATGGTGATGGATCATGATCATGAAAAAATGGTTTAGAGGTATTTGTTTTGATTCCCAAGTTACAAAAACATTGCTTACTCTTACATTCACTTTGAGTGCAGATTTAACCATGTTAGAAATGTTTAGAATAACTGAGAGGGAGGTGAAACAATTAATCAAGGTCAATATGTACCACTTGAACAATTAAACAATAAACACTTCATTGTTCTGCTTATCCTATTGTTGACCAGTCTATACTATAAAACTGTCATAAACATAAATTTCATTTCATAATGAAAACATTATCAATGTAAATACACCTAATAAACTGATCATAGTATTGACACTAGGGTTTTACGTGGAAACCTAATTTGGGAAAATGACCAGCAACATGTCACTCCTTTTCACTCTTTCAAAGTGAGCTCTATTAGGAGCCAACCCTATTTAAGGTTACAAAACACCTTGTTAAAGGTTACAAAATACACTATTAAATGTGACATGGTTAGAGGATTTATTCACCCTTTTAGGAATTGCCTTGTAAGAGGACTTTGATCATTCCATTTAGAATGTCACCCAGATAAAGGATTTAGATAGACTATTAAGTCTTCAAATGATAGTTAGGTCAACCTCTATTACAAGGATTTCAATACAAATTATTCACAATGACTAGAAAAAAAAAGAAAGGTTTTGATCTGTGTGATAATAACTCACTTTTCTAGTTCAAATCTCTATTCATTACTTGTGTTGGTTTACTGATAAGCCTTCCATTGACATCTTTGATCTTGATTTTATTGGACACCCTTCAAGCAATTGATACACTCTTCTCAATAACACTTAAGACTTCTTCTCTAATGTACTTATCAATAACAACATCATATCTACAAGATTTCTCTATTAGCTTCACATTTACTCACACTCTTACGTGTTTCTGATTAACCTTTCTCTATATGTCTCTCTTCACATACAAGTTTTGCACATACACACTCACATGCACACATTGATTGGTCATCTATGTGTCTCTTTAAATAGGAAATTTGTGCTTTACCATTTTCTACATCCATCATAGATCTTATGGTTTACGATCTAGTTAAACTCGATTTACTTTATCTATCCATCCTCTTGATCTTCTTCTAAAAACTTCTCTAGAACTTGTTTATTAGGACTTTACCTAATCCTTTCCTTGAATTTAATGATCCAACTCATAAATGTTATCTTTAATATGGTTTACATCTCCCAAGAAATCAACTAAGTCATCTTGATCCTATTATTTTCTTGAATTCATTCTTATGTTGTCACTCAAAAATCTCTAATGTTTGGCACTTGGTCATTATTGAAATACTCGCTCACTGTAAATCATTCTGGCTCAGCATCAACTATCTTTCTCAGTCGATGCTAATACTCAATCAACACTAAATTTTCTTGGCACTAACTATAGCTCGGTTGATACTAGCATTACTCGGTACTAACTATGTTTTATACTTATCCTCAACTTGGCTTAGCTTTCTTGACATAAACAATCACTTTTCTTCATCAAAGTCTATCTAATCAAATATCTAGTGTAACTTCCTTTTCATAACTCAACCTTTCGTCTACACGCTATTGTCATGAGAAACTTCTCAAATGCTCTTCATCAATCAAATAGATATGTCATTTAGATTAGGTAGAAATATGGCTTGTCAGTAGATTTGATATCAATGACAAAACAACAAGTGTTTCAATTGTAAGTTGCCAATAATCTCCCTCTTTGGCATTGATGGAAACATCTCAAACATCTTAATACTAATTATGGCTTAGTTACCATACAATCCAAAAGATTTTGTTACTCATAGTCTGATTCTTCTTTTCTGAATTGTACTCTCTAAATCTATCTTAGGAGTAATTACTTCCTCTTTCTATAATCTCTCCTTCTTAAGTGATATCTCCCTCTTTGACAGCAATGCCAAATATGTGTATTTATCTCAACTTCAAAGTCTTCATATATTTGAATTATATAGATTTAGCATGTTTGGCTGATATTTTTCATCTATCTATGACTAATTTGGTATGTTGTACTAAATTATCTACCTTAGCCACTTTCCAAAGTAGAGTTGTATTGCATCACTATGTAGGATATTCTAACTAGTATATGTGATGCAATGTACCTTTCCTTCTTAAGTAGCTTTTATTAGGGTAATCACCCCTACTTTACCTCTTAGATATTCACGAGAATCTTTAGTAATGGTTTTGTGAATATGTTAGCAATCTATTCCTTGGTATTCACATATTCTAGCTTCACTTCTTTGTCTTGAACAAATTCCTTCAAGTACTGAGACTTGATAGCAATGTGTTTGGTCTTGGTGTGCATTACTAGATTCTTTAAAATGTTGATAGCACTTGTTATCACAATAGATAACCACTAGATCTATGATTTAACCTTTTAGTAACTATTTGATCCACATAATATTTGAATAGTTCACTGCAGTTGACACATACTCGGCTTCAGTTATCGACTGGGAAATACAATTATGTTTCTTGATTGTACATGCTACCAATCTCTTTCCTAGAAATAATGCACCTCCACTAGTGATTTTTTTATCATCAATATTTTCTTCCGAATCTAAGGCAATAAACATCCTTAGTTCAAACTTATCATTTATTTTGTAATATAATCCATAGTCTTCTATACCTTTTAGATATCTCATTATCCTTTTCACCGCCATCATGTGATTCTCTTTAGGATTTTCTGAAATCTAGAAACTATCCCAACTACCAAAGAAATATTTGGTCTATTATGAACAACATATTGTAATTTTCCAACCATGGATCTATATAGGGTTTGGTTCACATTAGTAGAATCATCAATCTTAGATAGCTTATGTCTAGTAGACATAGGTGTACTCATTGGCCTGAAATCTCCATACCAAAAGTCTTTAGTATCTCCTTGAAATATTTGGATTGTGTAATGAAAATACCAAACTTCATTTGACACACTTGTAGTCCAACAAAGAATTTGATTTCACCAAACATAGAAATTTCAAATTCCTTCTTCATTTCATTAGCAAATGATTTCCATAAATCTTCTTTTCCTTCAAAAATGATATCATCAACAAATATTTCAGATAGCAATACTTCATTGTTCTTACCATTCTTCAAATATAGGTTAATGTTATCATTTGTCCTTTCAAAACCAATCTTCACCAAATAGTTGTGTAATCTTTCATACCATGTTCTTGGGGCTTTCTTCAATCCATAGAGGGATTTTTTCAGTTTACATTCCATGTTCTTCTTGTTTGGATCAACAAATCCTTTAGGATGTTCAATGTACACTTCTTCCTCTAGTATACCATTAAAAAATGTAGATTTGACATTCATTTGATATACCTTGAAATTTTTATAGGCTCAGTATGCAAGAAGAGTTCTAACCCCTTCAATTCTTGCCACTAGAGAAAAATTTTCTCCATACTAAACTCCTTCTTCTTGAGCATAACCCTTGCATACTAGTCTTGCCTTGTTAATTCTTCATTCTCATTAAGCTTGTTCCTAAAACCCCACTTTGTCTGAATGAAATTTTTTCCTTTAGGTCTTGGCACTAAGGTCTAAGTATTTTTCTTCTCAATCTGGTCAATTTCTTCATTCATTACCTTGATCCAATCTTCATTATCTAAGGCATCCTTTATTGACTTGGGCTCAAACTTACAAAATTAATCATGTATTATCTTTGATTCTTCTTCTTGTCATAATACTTAATTCAGCATCACCAATTATATGTTCAAGTTTATAATGTCTTCTTACATATTTTTCTACCACAAGTGGTTTCCTTCTCTGATCTTCTATAGGTTCATCTTGAAAATTAAACTCAAGTTAATTTGCTCTTCCTTTCCTTTGTTCTAGTTCAGGTTTGGTATGCTTGAAAATTTCTATCTGATAGTTGGCATTGCCTATCTGAGACTCAACATTTACAATCTATTTCTCGGCACTCACTTTCTACTGCTTAGCAATTTGCATTTTCATTCCATCATTTCCTATCTGATGAGAACTTGCAACTTAACTTGTCTGTTCACTTTGAGAAATAGGAGCATCATCATCCAAATAGATGAATGTATGATATTCTTTAAGTTCATTATTACATGAAGTTCCACCTCTTTTGAAAACTTTTCAACTCTTACATTTTCACTATCCACAACTTTGTTAGTGTTATAATTTAAACACTTATAAGCTTTTCTTTTAGTGGAATAACCTAGGAATATGCCTTCATCACTTTTTGCATCAAGCTTTCCATTCCTATTATCTTTCAGTATATGGAATCTACTACTTGAATAGAATAAAATATGGATGTGTGGGGTAAATATGATATAAGAGGGGAATATAAAATCTATCCTTAACCCAAATTCCAAAAAGGAAAGATCCAAATGGATTGATCACAAATAAGTGATCAATGCACCAATGAATCAAATGATGGAGAATATGAAGAAAGGAAGAAGTCTTATAATCTACTCTAGAAAGTATCTAATTAAAATATTTAATGAATAAAAGACAAATACTAACCTCAGAGTAGGGAAAATTTTGAAAATGATGATTTCTAATGTCTATGTATAGTTTCGGGGAATTTTCAAACCTGCATCAGACTAGAAATGCCAAGATAGAGAAAACCCAGAAAAATTTTGTTCTTCTGAGAGTAGGTCAACCTTGACCTAGATAGTGAGACACAATATTACCTTGGGGCACAATCTTACCCCAAAAATTTTGTGGGACCCATTTTCCGTTGCACCAAAAGCCATGACTGTTAGTGAACATGGAACACCACATAATTAACCACCTATAGGCAGGGGAGTGCGTCGCATCACCCAACAATCTCCCCCTTGACGCGCATACCAAGTGCTTACGTAGGTCGGGAAGGCACCAGGGAGATTTGAACCCATGACCAGGCCAAAACTAGGCCCTACAAGAATGGCTGGAACATTAGCTTTTGGAGTATCATCCAACACTACATAATCATCTTCTTTCTTCTCATGTTGTTGCAACAACTGCAACAACAAATACCACACACACCAGTGAATGTTAGATGGTCAACAAGGAAAATTAGACCTCCACAAAGGTTTTCTCCCTCTTTGTATTCTATTTTACTTACTGATGCTGATGAACCTGAAAGTTATGATGAAGCTGTGCAGGTGGATACTAAGATTCAGCGGGAGTCTGCAATGAAAGATGAAATGGACTCTTTGCTGAAAAATAAGACATGGGATTTGTGCAAGTTGCCTGCAGGTAAAAAGGCTTTACAGAATAAATGGGTTTACAGGTTGAAAGAAGAGGAAGGAGGTAAGAAAAGATTTAAGGCCAGGTTAGTTGTAAAAGGATTTGCACAGAAAAAGGGAATTGATTTTGATGAGATATTTTCTCCTGTTGTTAAAATGACTTCTATTCGTACTGTTTTAAGTCTTGTGGCTATTGAAGATTTGCATTTAGAGCAGATGGATGTTAAAATAGCCTTTCTTCATGGTGATTTGGATGAAGAAATATATATGGCTCAGCCACAGGGTTTTGAGGTCAAAGGAAAGGAGAACTTAGTCTGCAAATTGAAGAAAAGTTTATATGGCTTGAAGCAAGAACCTCGGCAATGGTATCTGAAATTTGACAGTTTTATGCATAAGCATGGATATAATAGGTGTCATTCAGATTACTATGTTTATTTTAAGAGGTTGGATGATGATAGCTACATTATTTTATGTTTATATGTTGATGATATGCTTGTAGCTGGGTCTAACATGGATCATATTAAGGGGTTGAAACGCCAATTAGCACATGCATTTGCTATGAAGGATTTGGGGGCAGCAAAAAAAATCCTTGGTATGAAGATTTGCAGAGATAGGAAGAACAGAACATTGACGCTATCTCAAGTTGATTATGTTGAGAAGGTGTTGCAACGTTTCTCTATGGAGAATGCTAAAGCTGTCAGCACACCTTTACCTGGTCATTTGAAATTGACTAAGGAGATGTGTCCCAAGACACAGGAAGAGGAGGATAAGATGTCCAAGGTACCCTATGCTTCAGTTGTAGGAAGTTTGATGTATGCTATGGTATGCACTAGGCCAGATATTGCACATGCAATGGGAGTTGTTAGCAGGTATATGAGTCATCTAGGATTTGAGCATTGGAATGCTATCAAGTGGATTCTCAGATATTTGAGAGGAACATCCAATAAGTTTTTACACTTTGGGGGCTCTACTACTGATTTACAGGGCTATGTTGACTCAGATTTGGCTGGGGATATTGATACCAATTGTAGGGCCCATTTGCCATTGCACCAAAAGCCATGACTGTTAGTGAACATGGAACACCACATAATTAACCACCTGTGGGCAGGGAAGCGCATCGCATCACCCAAAAAATTTGACCTTGACCTACATTGTTCTAAGGGAAATTTTTTTTGTCGATCCCAAAATTTTGGTGAATAGGGTACTCAAATTTGCATTGATTCATTGTCCTATACCTGTACCTATAAGAAAAATGGTTTTGTTGTTTGGATGAGGGGTTTGTCTTAGTCAAACCTCAATTTGGAATCAACCTTAATAATAGAATTTAAATAGAAAATGCTAGCAAGTAGTAGAAGTAAATCTAATAATAAAGCTATAATATTCAATAGATATGCAATTATATTTGAAATATAAACAAGTATGTTAATATGTAAGCTTGAACATAACATTAGAAAATTTAAATCAAAACCTCCATGATTGTATGATTGGAATCCACCTTGAGAGAAGAATGAATGGATCTTAGGAAGATCAAACAACCATGATGGTTAGATCTAGGGTTTTGAATAATGAATCTTGAATGCTTGAATCCTTGATCTTCGATAGAGAATTTGAATGGAGACAATATCTTGGATACTTCCTTGAAAATTCTTTATAGAGTTCTTACTTAATCTTGGAAATAATGGATTGTCCAATATCATAATATGCATCCTTATGCTTGTGTTCTTCTTATGGTTCTTAAGAAAATGAGAGGAGGAGGCTTACTTATATAGTGATCTAGGCCATAAACTTCTAGAGAGGTTGACATTGGAGAATTAAATCCCAATTAACCTTAAGGCATAGAAATGAACCTAGATCAAATTTAAGTTAAGAGTTTACCATTCCAAAATCTGAAATGGCTGGCCCAAAAGTAGGAAAATGAAACTTTTTGAAGCCTGATATCCTAAAACCTCCAGAACTTGAAATTTGGACCTAGGGTCAAGGTCGAGGTTGACTCTTCCCTAGGAAAGTTGTTAGAAAGAGGCTGGAAATAGGAGGAGAGAAGAAGAATGGAGGAAGGGGGGGGGGGGGGTAAATCTAGATCCATGTAAAGACCTATTCAAGGAACTTGTCATGACTCATACCACTTACTTAGAGGGCTAAACATTCTTGACATGGAAGTGCTTCCATTTTAAGATGATACATTAAGCCCCCACTTTAGCAAGAGTATGGATTTAATGCAAACTCTTGGGAAAGGAGAAGAAAGAAGAGATCCAAGTGGATTCAAAATGAGATAAAATAACATGAAATTAAGGACATAAGCCCTTGGGCTAAGGATTCCAACTCCTCATACATGCACAATGGTGCGAAAACAAAAAGAAAACTGAAACAACATAAAAGAAGTGTTAGTACTAAACAAACCCAAATCAACTAGCATAAAAAACCTTGCTAAGAAATATTTCTCATACTAATATCATATTTGAAAAGCTATCATAAAATCATAAATGATTACATAAGAAAGACAAGAGCAACACTATAAATAATGTAGCTTCATGATCCAATCCTACTAGCATGAAAGTGAAAAGAGAGAAAGGAGGACATGATTACCTCACCTAGTAAGATGCCCACTTTACTATGAAATACCAAAGGAGGGAGAGTCAAATAGGTGGCCAAACCTGATAGTTCACCCATAAAGTAAGCTTGTAATTGTAATGCATCTTCTAATGAGTTCTGGAATGCTCATAGACCCACCTACTTGTATCACTATGAATATGAAATGTGTGTCTCCTCAAGATTTAGCAAATTATGTGTGTTACTTCAGAAGATTTAGCATATTGAAAATGTGTGTCTCTTCAAGATTTAGAAACTTATGTGTGTTACCTTCCGAGATTTAGCATGTTGAAAATTGAAAAGTGTGTCTCTTCAGGAATTAGCAATGTATGTGCATTATCTTCAAAGGATTTAACATATTGAAAAATGCATCTCTTTAGGATTTAGCAACTTATGTGCATTACCTTCAAAGGATTTAGCATATTGAAAATTTTAAAACTGCATGTTTCTTAAGGATTTAACAACTTTTGTGCATTACCTTGTGAGATTTAGCATGTAATTTGAAAAACTATATGATGGGGAGGTCGCCTTCTACCTTGAGTTCTACTTTCTTTTAGAAATCCTTAGGCTTACGATTAAGCCCCTAAGATCACTACCTAACCCTAGTACTAGAGGAAATAATATCTTCCCATTCTCAAGGCTTCTTACCCACCGAAAAAACTATCAAACAACCATTTCTCATGACTAATAAAAAGAAATCATGCACTCTCCTCTCACTTCTTCTCTCTTTCTCTCTCTCTCTCTCTCTCTCTCTCTCTCTCTCTCTCTCTCTCTCTCTCTCTCTCTCTCTCTCTCTCTCTCTCTCTCTCTCTCTCTCGACAAGTTTCCTAATCAAGACATGCCTTGCTCACCTAGGCCTTTCTTGAATTTAGAGCTAGCTCCACCACACACACTTAAAGAAAGGAAAAGAACATATGTACAGAGGATCCTTCTTGACTCCAGAAGTCCATTTGACTGAACACAGGGATCAAGAAGGATCCATTTATTAAGCTACTCCTATGCAACACAATTCTACTCTACTAAACTCTACCCATAGAAGATAAATTATAGATTGAAACTGATTAACACACTTAAACTATCTTTATTGAATTCAAAAAATCACATTAAATTCAAGAAAACTGTATCTACTAGAAAATAACTCTTTGCTAGCTTCTACAATGCTAATTTTTCCTGCCTCATTTTCTATGTCATCTAAGACCCTTTATCTTTTATCTCCCTACCAACTTGTTTAGAAAATCATCAAGATTCAATGTTTAACCACCTTCTTTGACTCTACAACTTCTTTCTTCATTTATAAATATTTCTTGGCTAACGTCTCCTTTTCCTTTCTCCATGTATTCTTTCTCTTTTAAACTTTTTTGGCTGTAACATTGCGAACAAGTCTTTCTCACCTCTTCTCACTTCTTTCTTCCTTAACTACATTCCAAGTTGTGGCATTGTGCCTAGCCATCTTCCTAACACTTTCAAACCTTCATGAATTATCCTCTAACTATCTACTTCATGTTGTAATGCTACAAACACCAGTCATGACTTCAAAGATTATCCTCTATTTGTCTACTTCATCATTGCAAAATTGGGAATATTGGTCATGGCTTCACACCTCTTTTCCTAAATTCTTACTTTACCTTGCAACCATGCCAATGTAGATTTGCATGGCTCTAAAGCTATTTTCCTCAACTATCTCTTGACTCCTATGACCTTGTGAATGATGAATTTCTTAAGTTGTGACCTTGCAAAATTGTTTTATTTCATTTGGTCCTTGCTTAATTGTTGCTTTGCTGACTTAACATCTTCTGTTAATGATGAAGCAAAACTATCTATTTTTCCTTTAGTTGCACCTTCATTGGCTTACTCTATGGTTAGTCATTGACAATCACAACCATGTACCAACCTTCATTTTCTTTGATTGTGACTTCATTTTTTTCTTTTCTAACTTAACATCTTCTGTTAGCAAAAATGCAAAATGATCTATTCTACCCTATCACTACTTTGCTGATATTAGTTAGACTTAACATTTCTTGATCTTGACAATGCAAAATAGTTTTCTTTGTTGTTCATTTCTACTTTTCTATGGTTATGTTGCCTTAACCACTAGCGGTTGTGATGATGTGATCCACTGTCTTTTCTTCCTTTGCAACTTTGTTGGCTTCATTTGATGTCAGTTACTTCAAGTTGTGATTATGCACTAAGTGGATTTTTTTTACTATCTCATTAGTTCACACGGTTATGGGATTATGTTGTCTAACTGGCTATGACCTTGTAGATGTCAAATGAACAAAATTTTTAAGTCTCTGGTGGCTTATTCGATGGCCTTTTATTCAATGTGATCCACTCCTCAATTACAAGCATGAAAATGAACTATGGTTTGGAGTAAAACCCTAGGGTGCTCCACACCATTCTCCCCCTCTACAAAAAGAGATTAAGTTGGCCTAGTTGGAAATAATTCCAAACTAATGCCTTTTTTCTTTAAGTCTTCTTTGATCCATGTAGCTTCTACAGTTGGTAACCTTTCCATTGAACGAGATACTCCATGCCTTGTCATTTTCTTCACTTTGGAATCTAGTATATTTTTTGCTTGTAGTTTTTGTTGTACTAATATTTTGATCTCTTGGACATATTTCTACATTTCTGCTTTTGAAGTATCTTTTTGAATCTCAGGTTCTTTGTAGGAAATTAGGTCTTTCACATTGAAAATTGGTGATAACCCTAATTCCTTAGGTAGATTCAATTTATATGCATTCTTTCCATACTTCTCTGGAATTGTTTAGGGACCATTTCTTCTCATCTAAAACTTGCTAGAAATTCCTTTCTATAATCTATATTTTTTTAGGTGCACTTATACCAAGTCTCCAACTTGAAATTGCACATCTCTTCTTCCTTGATTTACTTTTTCTTCCAATTTCTGATTTGCCACTGATTGATCCATATCTTTTACCTATCTGATTCACAATCTCCTCTGGGTGTCTTCCATAAATAATCTAGAATGGACTCTTGCCAATAGTTCTGTTGATATTGTTATTATGAGAAAACTTAGCCTATGATACAACTTGATCCCAAGTCTATCCATATTCTTTTGTTAAGCATCTGAGAAGATTTCCCAATAATTTTTTTATCACTTTAGTTTAACCATTAGTCTTAGGATAGTATGTAGAGCTATGGAACATATTTGTTCCTAATCTCCTCCATAATGTTTTCCAGAACTAACCCATGAATTTGACATCTCTATCAAAAACTATAGTGATTGTTAATCCATGAATGTTTACTACTTCTTTAAAAAACAAATGTGCAATGTAGCTTGCATCATGAGTGGTTTTACATGGTATGAAATGACTCATTTTGCTGAACCTATCCACTACTACAAACACACTATCAAAACTAGTTTTAGTTCTTTGTAACCCCACAATGAAATCCATACTTAGACATTCCTAAGGTCTATCAAGTATGGATAATGGTTGATGCAAACCAACACTTGATGAGGTTCCTTTTTCTTTTTGAAATATGTTACATTGTTCAAAATAATTTATCACATCTCTATACATCCTAGGCCAATAATAATATCTACTTACAAGCTCTAGGGTTTTGTTCAATCCAGAGTTTAAACTCAAACATCTATTATGTTTCTCTTGAAAAAGGTTCTCTCCCATTGAACCTTTTGGAACACGAAGTTGATTGTCCTAAAATAATAAACCATTCTACAATGTATGATTAGTAAACTCACTATGAAAATGATTTTCAAAAGATGAGAATACCTTGTAAGCTTATGAGAAATCTTCATCTCCTTCATAAAGATGTTTGAATTCCTCTACTCTAATTCTTTTTAATTGATTTCCCTACACTGTTAGTAATCTTCTGCTTAAAGCATCTACTACTTTGTTATTGATATGATTCTTGAGCTTAATGGTGAAAGTGTAGGACTACAAGAATTCCATCCATTTTATGTGCCTCAAACTTTGTTTCTCGTATGAATTGATAAATCTTAAGGCTTGATTATTTGTGAAGACCACAAATTCCTTGGGAAACAAATAATGTCTCCATTTTCTAAGTTCTTTCACTAATGTGTATAATTCAATATCATCGAAAGAATACCTTGATTTGGCTTAATTCAATCTTTCATTGAAAAATTAAATAGGTCTTCCCTCTTGACTTAAGACCACTCCAACAACAATGTTGCTTGGATCATACTCTATTGTAAATAATTTCTTAAAGCTAGCCATTACCAAGATTTGTTTAGTAGCTACCTCTTTGTTCATCCTTCTCTGCCCTTCTTATCCACACAAACTTTGTCTTCATTCCTCCTTTGATAGTGTCCATAATAGGAGCACATGTCTCATTGAAGTTTCTAATGATCTTCCTATAAAAATGTGCCAAACCATGAGAACTTTTGATAGTTGTACTTGTCTTTGGTGTAGGAAAATTTAGAATTGCTTTGACCTTATATTCATCCAACTTCAGCTTACCTTGTGATATGAAAAATCCAAGGTAGACTAGTTCTTCTTTCATGAATTTACATTTTTCAAGGTTTATGGTCAATTTCTCTTTTTGCAATCTTCTCAAGACAATTTCCAAATTTCTGAAATGTTCTTCCTTGCTCTTATTGTAAACTAGAATATCATCTAGGTAAACTACGATAGAATTACCAATGCAATGCTTCAACACTTTGTTCATCAGTCTCATAAATGTGGTTGGTGCATTTGAGAGACCAAATGGCATGACTAACCATTCATATAACCCTTTAATGGTTTTGAATTTTGTCTTCCACTTATCACCTTCCTTCATTCTAATTTGGTAGTACCCACTTTTTAAATCTATTTTAGAGAAGTATTGTGCACTTCCTAGACAATCCATCAAATCTTCTATTCTAGGAAAAGGAAACCTATATCTTATGGTTATCTTATTTATTTCTCTAGAATTAGTATAGATTCTCCACTTACCTCCTTTCTTCAGTACTAGCACAACTAGTATTGCACATGGGCTAAACTCTTGGATCTACCTAGCAATCTCCTTATTCTATTATGGAGTCATCTTATATGTAGCTTTGTTTGGAAATGAAGCTCATAGCATGAAATCAATCTGGTGACTTACTACTTTGTGTGGGGGTAGTGTGGATGGTGTACCATCACTAATGATGTCCTTAAATTGATCCAATGTAGCTTGTACCTCCACTTGTAACATACTAGGTTTCTTCACCTCTACTTCTTCTTTGGGCTTCAATAGGACAACAAACCAAACTCCTTCTTTTAGGTCTTTTAGGAATTGTTTTCCACTCATCAAAAGTGTTTTGGCAGTAGCCTTCTCTATCTTTTCTTCTTCCACTATGGATTGCATCCTATAAGTTACTGTTGACATTCCAGTCATGTTTGTTATTAGTGATATACACTTATTCAGATTGTAAGTATCTACCAAGCATATTGTATAGTTAACAGTGTTAACCAAGTATTTCAGTTGCTACCAAGTCCTTAGGATAGATTTTAGTTTGCACCGAGCATATAATACTAAGGTAATTATCAGTAGTGTAAACTGAGCATCTCAATGTATGTTGAGTCTAGCAATGCAAACCAAGTTGTGCACTACTTATCGAGTTTGTAGTTGATGTGATGTGAGTCTAGTGTTAATCAAGCTACTTAGTGTTAACTAAGTGACTCAATTTATACTGAGCTCAATGAAATAGTAGTAACCAAGCTATGCAACATGAATCAAGTGATTCAGTTTATATGTCGTGTTTCATAGTATTTGCCAAGTGAGCAGTGTAGATCGAGTTCAAGACTACGTGGAAGTGATCAGTATGGACCGAGCTTCTATGTCTACCAAGTGCATGATGATGCCAAGCATTGATAGTTGATATCAAATATCAGAACCTCATTGAGTTAGTCTTTAGAACTTGAGTTTTTACACTTTGGCCAACTTTATAATATTTGTGTAAACTTGTATTGTGGCTGACTTTGTAATTGTGTAGTTAGAATGGTATATATGTAATATATTGTATCACATCCAAGAAATTGAAGAGAAGTAATGTAATCATTAGAAAATAGTAGAAGGGAAAATTACAAAGGCTACAACAGTATAAGGAGAAACAAAGATTTATCTATCACAGCAAGGTGATTTGTATACTTAGAAGAATCTCATTCAACAAACCAAGTTGTAGATCAGAGATTAACTATTACTTCATCCTAATTGGTGGATCATTCAAATCCTTTAACAAGGTAGACCTAATAGTCTTGTGTAAATCACTTTACTGAGTGCATACTACATTGTATGTTTGTAAATCCTTCTACAAGGTGGACCTAGCAGTCCTTATTGCTCCTAACATGGTAGATAATCAGAAGTGATCATTGCAAGCCTTAACTAGCCAAATTTATATTGTAGTACTAAAGCTTGTGGGTATCATCCCCACCCCAATGTTACTTTCTATTTGGAAGGTTTCTAGGTCACAAAAATTGTGTGTCAAAAGTGTGATGTATGCTTTAATGTTTTAAGTTTCTCATGCATGCAAATTAGATTAGAATATATATGAAGGATTAATTTCTAATTAAGCATTAACTTTTATTGGTTACTGATTCACCCCTCCCCTCTCAATAATTTAACCTACCATAATATTTCCAACAATTGGTATCAGAGCATTGTGGTTCTCAGAGAAAATTTTAACAGCTTGAGCAAAGATCAAAGGCAATGGAGGTATTCAAACTTGACAAGGCTATTAACAATGAGAAGCTATATTTTGAATTGGCTATTGGACAACTTAATAAAGCAAAAGAGAAACTCTCTCAATCCCTAAAAAGAAGAAAAGATCTTGCAATCCAGATGAATGATCCACTCTACATAGAAGAAAGAATTGAAGACATCCATTAAAGAAATTCAAATGAAGCTAATGAAGAAATCAAAGAACTATTGGAAAAGAATAGTACTCTTCAAGAAGAAGTAAAAAAACTAAAAAGAGAGCAAGAAATTCAATTAGTAAGATTGTGTGAAGTCATGGAAGAGAAAAACAAGATAAGATAAGAGATAGAAGGGAAGAATAATGAAATTAAACACCAATCCCTTCAGCAAGCAAACTTCATTTATTAGCTCACCAATGCAAATGAAGAAATCATAAATCTAAGATTAGAGAATGAAAGAGTGTAGAATGATCTAAACGCTAAAAGGAAAACCAATGAAAGGATGATGAAATCCCAAGCAGACATGAATCAATTGAATGAGCGAAGTCATTACAAACAAAAAGGAAAAGAAAGAATTAGATATACAGAAGAAGTTGAATCATCTAAGCAAGGAGCTCAAAAGAATAAAAAATGTAGTTGGAGTCATTGTGGTAAGATAGGTCATAGATCAAGAAAATGTTGGAGCAATGGGAAAGTAAATTTCAATAGAAAATGCTACAATTGTAATTAGCATGGTCATAGAGTTAATGAATGCAAAGAAAAACCAAGATTTGAAGGCAAATGTCACAAATGTAAGAAGCATGGGCACAAGTCATCAGAATGCAAAACTAAGATATTGAATCCAGTAGAACAAATTCTAAAAGCTATATTTGGTTGGGACTATAACACTTGATGCAAATGTCATTACTATGGAGAATTTGGACACATTGGAATGAATTGTGAAAAATATCACATGAGGAAAAGAGATACTACCAAAAGATGTTTCATTTGTATAGAACTTGGTCATCCTGCCAAGAACTATATGACTACTGGAAGAATTTAAGATGAAAAGAAGGCAAACAATGATAACATTAGAAAGAAAATGAGACAACAATGGGTTCCAAAATCTACTGAGAATCCAAGTCCAAGAAATGATGACCAAGTCACTCAAGAATTGGGTGACTCCACCCTTTCCACTTAATTTCTCAAAGGAGAACTAGAACTAGGCTACTAAAGAAGACATCTAATATTAGTTCCACTTGATAGGACAAAAGATCCATATAGGCATTCAAGATACAAAGGGATCACTGAGTAAGAGGTACTAGTTACTACCAAGTTACCTTCCTTACCAAGCTAGGTCAGGTTACAAACTCTATCAAGCAAGGTCAAGAGTAACTAAGTCTTATGTAGTTACCAAATCATGGAAGACTCTACTGATTATTTAATGTAAGTAAAGTGGATGGTAGTCTGTAATTTGATCTAACATTCATACTAGGTATTTATGTTGAAATTTGATAAAAAGGGTGAAATTGAAGTCATTTCTCAGAGTGAATTTTCAAGAGCTATTTGCACAGAGTGATATTTGAAGCATTCAATCGATTTGAGCGAATTGTTACCAAAAGTTTTCAAATTCCCTCAAACCCTACCAAGCAAAGATGGCATCCACTAGCAGCAAAGCAAAAAAGAGGTTTATACATGTTGGTTAGTGGTCTTAAGGAATCCTCTCCCAAGCCATTTTAAACACAATCACCTATAGTAACAAAGTAATGCCATTTTTTATCATGAAGTAAAGCCATAATGCCATTTTTGAGAAGCCATTTTACATCAAATCCATTCACCCAAGCCAAAATCAATCAAGAACACCATTGAAGCCTTTGGAAAATTGAGCATACATCCTATCTAATTAGACAAAGCTACTCAACAAGAGAGCTTCTCATTGAGAGAGCCCATTAATGGCTCATATTCTCAATTGAGAGCTCAGCTTAGTCTATCTTGAAGTTACATTTATTTATTTTTGTGAATACTTTTGATTTGATATTTAGTGTTCTTTGCATTACTAATCCTCGTATACATTCTGGCACGTCCGGTGGGACACTAAATAAATAATCAAAAGTATACGAGGATTAGTCCATCCAAATCATCCCCCCAACCAGCTAGCAACCCAATCCAAAATCACCCAAGCCTTTAAGGAATTGTTGTTACTCTGCCAGAGTTTGTTATCCAATCAATCTATCCAAATCCCTCAATATCCCCAAGGTTATCCCTTTGAAAGAGCTTTGTCTAGGGTAATCTAGCCTTGTCACTTGTCATCCCTCATCACCTTAAGCTAAAGGTTGGGATCCACAAGTGGTCAATCTCGTGTCATGCCCATAGTATCAATTATTTATCCTCAAGTTGACACCAAAAGCCACCAATCCTATACATAGGAAAGCAAAACTCTCACTTTTTGATAGCATACCCTTGAAGTCTTCCATCCACAGGAAAGCCAAAAATCTCCAGCCAATCCTCCTTAGGCTTGTCATGCAGCTTTGACTCTCCCTAGGAAATTTTTCATCAGCCAATCCAAAATATGTGCTTAATCCAAATCCAACCATAAGCTTCCAGGTTCATCCATATGCAAGACCTCATCCCCATCCAACTCATCATCAAAACATGAAATCCCAACCCTATCATGATGAGTTTGGTCGCATTGTCCTTTCTCCCGCTACATCCTATTCCAATGATGATGAAAATCTTGTTGACTATGATGGGTATCTTGAGAGCCTTAAATGCCTTCCGCCAACCATCCCCCAAAATCCAAGCATTCCTCCAAACTATCTAGTCATACCATCTCATATCCCAGCTTCTCCTCCATCACCCAATCAACCAAGTTTCTAATCTTCCACCCCCATCACACCAGCTATTCCTGTCAATCCAACACCTCCACCTCCGACACATGAGTCTCCCAAGAATCTCCTAGAGGAAATACAAGAAAACCCACCTGCAATAGTTGATAAGCCATGTCATCTAATCCAACCATGTGAAGTAGTCAGTGATGAAGCTTCCCCATCTATAATATCACCTCCATCTCCCATAGCTATCATCCCCATACCATCGATCAAACTGCTTAAAATCCTTCCACTTCTTGCAAGCATCAAAATCCTACCACATGTCAAATCCCTCCAAATCCTATCCACATCACCTCCAAGCATTTCCCAAATCTCGAGTAATGATGATTTGGATGGACTAATCCTCATATACTTTTGATTATATATTTAGTGTCCCACCGGACGTGCCAGAATGTATATGAGGATTAGTAATGCAAAGAACACTAAATATCAAATCAAAAGTATTCACAAAACTAAATAAACGTAACTTCAAGATAGACTAAGATGAGCTCTCAATTGAGAATATGAGCCATTAATGGGCTTTCTCAATGAGAAGCTCTCTTATTGAGTAGCTTTGTCTAATTAGATAGGATGTATGCTCGATTCTCGAAAGGCTTCAATGGTGTTCTTGATGAATTTTGGCTTGGGTGAATAGATTTGATGTAAAATGGCTTCTCAAAAATGGCATTATGGCTTTACTTCATGATAAAAAATGGCATTACTTTGTTACTATGGGTGATTGTGTTTAAAATGGCTTGGGAGAGGATTCCTTAAATAGGCAAAGGGCTTGAGGGATCAAGGGCTAGGATGCAAGGATGTGAGAAAGCTTATGGAAGGTTTAGATTGAATGAGAGGAGAGCACATGGATTGTGCTTCCTTACAGCCAATCAGGGAGTGACACATGTCACAATGTCATTGGTTAGAGAAAGAGGGGGTAAGGGGTCAACAAAGGAGGCTCAAAGCTCATAAAGACCCTCATAATGGCTTGTAAGAGCAATGAATGGGCTTGTAAGAGTCATTTATGGCTTTGTGGGCTTCATAAAATTTTATGGTTGGGATATTTGTGAGAGAGTTGAGATATTTTGAGTTGGGTTGGATTAAGAAAGTCTTAAGCTTGACTTAGGAATGTGCAAATGATTAAGGCTTGGATTAGGCGTGGGTTCAGATTAGATGAGGCTTGGGCAAGTGGATGGCAATAAATGAGGGTGGGTGAAGGAGGAGATATCTGTTAACTTTGGCTTGGGTTAGCAAGTCTTAACCCATGTTTAGGGAATGTGACAAGGTTAGGAGGGGATTAGGATTAGGATTAAAGATAAGGATTGACATCTTCTAGAAGAGTCTAGGCTTTGGATGAGGATGAAGACTTTCTAGAAGAGTCTAGAACTTCCTAGGATGAGGATGAAAAAGGTTTTTTAGAAAATAAATAAAGTTTTATTTATTTCAAGGGTTTGGGTTGAGGAGATATTTATTAAAACATTTTTAATAAACATGAGGATTAATATTTAATCTTAATTAAATATTTTGAGTTGGGATTAGGGATAGAAAATTATGGGATTAGCCTTTAATTGAATTTAAAGAAGGATTAGAAGATTTTGGAAGAGGTTAGTGGTCTTAAGGAAATTGGCCAAGTTTTGGGCAAAAAATTATTTATTTATTTATTTTGGGATTTTTGGTCAATTTATTAATTAAATAATTAATAAATAAGAAAATAATATTTAAATAAGATTTAAACATTTTTGGGAAGGATTCCTTAATTAAATATTTTTAATTAAGATAAAGGGATTTAATGGCATAAAAATTAATTAATTAATTAATAAATGATGATGTCATCAGGGACTTTTTCAAAAAATAAAAATACTTTATTTTCTAAAGGATTTAGGTGTCTACAGAGACAAAAGGTTTAACTCACATTCCTCACATGCCATAGGATTTTCAAGTGAAATGGATAAGATTTATCCTTAGTTGTGTGCATAATGGTCAGTTGTGGTTGGAGCAACCAGTTTTGATAACTAAGAAGATGATCCATAGGATCATTGGTCTCCCAATGTTGGAAAAAGCTAAAATGACTAAAACCCTAGGTCGGGTTGAACTGGAGAAAAAAACCATTGATAAGTAGAAGATAATTTCCACAACAAGTCAAATTGTGATATTGCTATCAAGTTTTAACTGTGTGATTTTGAGTCAAACTCATTGACCCATGTTTCATGAGTAGTGATTAAACATGAATCCATCTCTCATGAGAATAAATGGAAGACTTGGCACTCATTGGATCTAAGTGTTCCATTTATTCTCATGAGAGATGGATTCATGTTGAATCACTACTCATGAAACATGGGTCAATGAGTTTGACTCAAAATCACATAGTTAAAACCTCATAGCAATATCACAAGAAAACCCTTGTCGAGTGGGATGGAAGGGGAATGAAGATAAGTGGTGTCACTGACATGGAATTGAAGTTTAGTATTCATGTCATTGCCCACAAGATATATAGTTCGAGCAAATTGAATAGTGTATCCTGCAAAGCAATTGATTTGACATATAAGGCAGTCAAGAATAGCCTTTCTCTTGACCTTGCCAAGTTACTATTGAACCAGTTCAACAAAAACATGGAGACCATGAGGACTTCCAAAAATAATCCATTGACAAGGTGTATATTTAGACAGTTATGCCAAGAATTGCATGGGTAAAACCTCTAGGATATGAGGTGAATATTGATGAAACCAAAGACATAATTGAGGCATTAATAAATGAGCCAGTTGATCCCAAGGCTGCTTACTTTGGCACCTATGATGAGGAAAAGGCTAGGATAGAACTAGAAATAAAGCTTCGTTAGGTAGTTAACAGGGGCAAGAAGATGATTTCCAAACTAAAAACTAGTTCTACTCTTTTGTTAATTGAAGGAAATGGTGAGGATGAAGAAGCAAAGGATGAAGAGAAGTCAGAAGAAGAAGAGCCACTAAAGAAGAAGGATAAGGTAATCATTACCAAGCTTGCAAAGACATCCACTACTATGTTCACAAGAAGATCATCTCGGAAGAAAACAGATAAAGAAGAAGGAGACATAATTTTCAAGAGGTCTCCATCCATATTTGAGGAAAGAATGAAAGAGTTGGAATCAGGTTTTGGTATTACAAACTTCAATGCATTGAAATATGAAACCAGGATTGCTAATGAGTAGAAGCAGATAGAAGATATATTGATAACCAAGATGGATAAGTGGAAATACTCACTTGGCCAACTTACTCAGTAGATTCCCAATGCTTTGATGGACAAGATTGTGCCAAGATGGAAACATGCCATGCAAACTACAAAAGATACATATGAGTAGACCCTAAGGTAGCTTATGCCAAATTTGGATGATAAGGAGGTGAAAGAATATTTGAAGAAGAATGAAGAAAAGTTAACTTTAAGATTCAATACTTGCCTTACACTATTGAAAGAAATTGAGCATGTTGCGAAGAACACTACAAACGCATGGAAGAATGTCTATCTTATTCACAAACTGAGTGATTTTGTAGTTAGTATAAGTGATAAGGTAGATGATGATGATTAGGAGTACAAAGATGAAGAGAAAAATGATGAAGAGGTGACTCATTTTGATAATATATATGATGAAGAGTAATAGGGGTAGGAAGCTACCAAGTAAGATACACAAGATGTTGAGGAGACCAACCTAGTTAAGATTGCTACAACAGTCATAGCCTCACTTCCTCATTCTCCAAGTAAAACATTGATAACACCAAGCCTAGAGACAACCTCAACAAGATTGATTGTGACTAGCACTAAAAACACAAGCACTCAATCAATATCTGCACCAGTCTAACTCAATACTTCACTGATAGTAATGCCAAGAACTTCATCTATCACACAGCAAACTTCTCCCTCTACATCAATTTTGGCTACATCAGGTACTCCTATCACTAGTATTTCAATGAGTACATATCCATTTTTGCAGTGAGTCATACCATTTCAACAATTGTTTCCATTCCTAGTACACAAGCAATAAGTGCAAGGACAATTGAGACCAAGCCTCAACTGAGGACAAAATTTTTAGGTAAAGGCAAAGAAAAGGAAGAGGATATAGATATTGATGAGGAGATTGTCATTCCTAAATGGGACATCTCAAATCTAAATCTAGATCAGATGCAAACTTTTGGTGAACTTCTTCAAAAGAAAGCCAAGTAGCAAAGGCTAAGACAGGAAAGAAACAAGGAGTTTAAGATCATTGAGGATGGTAAGAATATTTTGGCAGAGGTTCTAGACATAGAGGTTGATACTTCTTAACCAAGTTTGTATCAATTGGTAGAGGCAGTCTAGAAATATAATGAAAATTTAGATGGACAAGATAAATTATTACAGAAAGTTGAGAAAAATTTTGTGAATAAAGTTTTAGAACTTATTGCTCAACAAATTTCCATTCATCAAGTAGAATTATCTACTATTTTAGGCTCTCTAGAGACCTCGTGCATTAATGTATCTTTACTTTTTGGAAAACTATGTGATACATCAATTTTCAAAAAAGAGATAAGAGATAAATTATCAAAAATTGATGAAGATCTAAAGGCAAGTGCAAAGAAATTGTAGCTTGACCCAAGTTCTAGCTTTGCTCACTTTAATAAGATCAAATTTCTAACAGATATGTAGGCATAATTGCTTAGAGAAGAGGCAAGAATCAGATCTACATTGATAGATATTCAGAATATGATTCTCCCTAACATGGATGTACTGTAGAAGCACATTGTACATTAAAAAATGCTCATCCATGACAACAACTTCTCCATTGCAGATGACATGATCGAATTGGCAGTAAAAGTGCAGATTGTATTGCACACATGCAAGGTCTTGCAAAAAAATTGGGACAAGACTTTGGCGCTTATTTTGAAGGTACACTCAGATTTCTTGTCACATTTTGGCATTACTGTGTAAATAAATATATAGCATAAATCTTTGGCATTAATGTCAACAGGGGGAGAAGCTATAAGAATATATAAGGGGGAGAAGATGTGAGAAGATGTAAGAAGATTGAAAGAATATTGGAGAAGATGTATTTAAATGTATATTTTATAAATATGTATAGTATACTATAAATTATGTAATGGGGAGCATTACCATGTACAAAAATATATCTCTTACAAAACCAATTTTGAAAAATCTCAAAAATAGTACAGTCTATCAAGATGGAGACATAAGGTGATGGATAAAGATGTTTTGAATATTCTTGATAAGTGTTTTTGTCACTAATGCTAAAGCAAGAGATTGTTGACATTCTAGTCATGTTTTTTATTAGTGACATACATTTATTCATATTGTAAGTATTTACCAAGAAAATTGTAAAATTAATAGTGTTAACCAAGCATTTTAGTTGCTACTGAGTTCTATAGTTGCTACCAAGTCCTTTGGATAGATTTTAGTTTGAGCTGAGCAGATAATACAAAGGTAACAATCGGTAGTGTAAACTGAGCATCTCAGTGTATGCTGAGTTTACCAGTGTAAACTAAGTTGTGTAGTGCTTATCAAGTTTGTAGTTGATGTGATGTGAGTCTAGTGTTAATTGAACTACTTAGTGTTAACCAAGTGACTTAGTTTATATCGAGCTCAATGAGATAGCATTAATCGAGCTATGTAGTGTGAATCAAGTGATTTAGTTTATATGTCAAGTTTCATAGTATTCATCGAGCCACCAATGCAGACTGAGTTTAAGACTACTTGGAAGTGATTAGTATGGACTGAGCTTCTACATCTACTGAGTGCAAGATGATGTTGAGCATTGATAGTGGATGTCAAGTATCAAAACCTCACCAAGTCAATCTTCAGAACTCGAGTTTCTAGACTTTGGCCAACTTTGTAATATTTGTGTAAACTTGTATCGTGGCTAACTTTGTAATTGTGTAATTATATTGTTATATATGTAATTTATTGCATCACATCCAAACAATCAAAGAGAAGTAATGTAATCATCAGGAAAGAGAAGAAGAGTGAACTGAAAAGGCTACAATAGTATAAGGAGAAACAAAGATTTATCTATCATAGCAAGGTGCTTTGTACACTCAGAGGAATCTCATTCAACAAACCAATCTATAGATCAGAAATCAACTACTACTTCATTCTAACAGGTGCATCAGTCAAATCCTTTAACAAGGTAGACAAAATAGTCTTGTGTAAACCTCTTTACCGAGTGCATACTTCAATGTATGTTTGTAGATCCTTTTGCAAGGCGGACCTAGCAATCCTTATTGCTCCTAATAGGGTAGATCATCAAAAGTGATCATTGTAAGCCTTAACTAGCCAACTTTATACTATAGTACTAAAGCTTATGGGTATCACCCCATCCCAGTTTTACTTTCTCATTGGAAGGTTTCTGAGTCACCAAAATTGTGTGTCAAAAGTGTGATGTATGCTTTAATGTTTTAAGTTACTCATGCATGCAAATTAGATCAGAATATACATGAAGGATTAATTGCTAATTAAGCATTAAGTTTTATTGGTTACTGATTCACCCCTCCCCTCTTAGTAACTTAGCCTATCATAATATTTCCAATAGTTACACCATCCTTCTTGAAAGGATATTTATTCTCCTTCCAATGATGTACTACCTCTCTATCATATTGCCAAGGTCTTCCCAACAACATATGACAAGCATCCATGGGGAGTATGTCACATAAGATCCTATCTTGATACTTTCCAATAGTGGTCTCTACCCATACTTGTTCATTTACCAGGATTTTCTACCCTTTATTCAACCAAGTCACTCTGTAAGGACTCACATGTGGCATTTTAACTAATCCAAGCTTCTATACTACTTCCTCTAACATGACATTGTCAATAAACCTTGAGTCAATAATCACCTTACACACCTTGCCTAATATTTTTCAAGTTGTTCTAAAAAAATTCTCTTCTCTGCTTGGGTTCCTCCTTTATAGGTTCTTCTACTAAGACTTTCCTCAACATGAGGCTCCCACCTTTCTCTACATCAAGATCCACTTCACCTGCTCTCAAATTGTTCTCCTCTTGGATGTAGTTGATCTTCTTCTCTCCATGAGATGATGTTGATGCTTTCTATGGATATCTATAGGTAGGATGCCCCAACTTTCCATACTTATAGCATTTCATATTTCTAAAATAAGAGCCTCTCTTATTGTTGTTGCCATTTCTACCTCTGCTACCATTGTTAGATTCTCTTCCTCTATTTGAGCCACTTCTCTAACTATTTTTACTAGTCTACTCATTCTATTTGGAATCACCATAGTTTCTTTTCTCATTTGTCTTGAAACTAGAACTTCCTCTTGAACCTCCTTTGAAGTCTCTACCTCTACCTATGTTCTTGGAACTTGAGTCCCCTTTTCTTTTCAACTTATCTTCCACTTTTCTAGCCATTTGAAAACAACTTTGTAGTGTGTTGAGACTGAACAAACTTAGTTCATCTTGAATATACCTTTTAAGGCCATTAAGATATCTTGACACCTCGATGCTCTCTCCCTCATATACCCTCAACCTTAGAGCCAACTTTTGAAACTCTTCAATGTAGGTAGCCACATCAAGATCCTTCTAGTTAAAATTCTAACTCTACTTTTGTAAATAAATCTCATAGTCCTCTGACAAGTAAGCTTCTTTTATCTTTGCCACCATACCCTTCCAATTGTCTATGGGGTTCTTTCCTTTACTTTCTCTTTCTTCTTGCACAAACTTCCATCAAGTAAGTACCTATCCTTTCAATCTAGATTTTGCAACTCTCACTTTTTGTGCCTCTATTATCCCTTCACATTCAAAGTAATTTTCTAAACTCTAAATCCATTTTAGGACCACCTCTACATCCATCTTTTCATGGAAAAATGAAACATTTTTTAGACTCTTTCCTCCCAATGCTTTGAGAGCTCTGAGGAATGGTTCTCCTTCACCCAAGGGTAGATTCAGTTCAGGTATCTCATCCTCTAATTTTTCCTTTCATGCACTGCTACTAAGGCATTCACCTTCTCTTTCTTGGGTTGAATCTTCCATCTCTTTTAACTTGTCTTTCATCTCCTCAATGGCCTCATAAATGATCATGGTCTTCTCTTCTAGAAGTTTCTTTTGCTCATCTCCTCCTTAGCCAATTCAACACTGGTCACCATCTTTGAAGACCCAATGGATTTAGGAGTATAAAACATACTACGCAAGCCACAATCTTATGACTCTAATACCAATATGATGGGGAGGTCACTGTTGTCACTGAAGTTTGCACCCTTGTCCAAAGTTGTTACCTAAGGACGACCTCATGAAACATGGAAGCAACCTCCAAGCTGTGGGACTTGAACTAAGATGTTGAGTCTTCGAAGAAGTCTAGCTTCCTCTTACTATCATGATGCACCTAACTACTCTTGGAGAGAAAAAGGGAGAAGAAGAGCATGAAAGAAAATCTACCTAATCTAATCTAAGACTTAAGCAAACCATTCTTGGTGGTATTCTAATTTCTCACTTGATTAACCACCAACTCATTGTCTCCATACACCCCTAAGGCTTGGATTCCTCTTTTTTGAGCAAGTAGGAGACCCTGAATCAAGGGTTCATACTCAGCTACATTATTAGTGCAACTAAATTGGAGCCTAAAGGAGAAGTAGTACCTTACTTGTGCAGGAGAAATCAACATCACTTCCTTGATCCATCAAAGTACATGCTCCATATCCCACTTACATCTTCTTTAGTAACCATAAGATTGGGAACTAGAGCATCTTACTCCAATATACAATATGTACTGAGACCTGTCTCAACGGTCTTTGACATAGGGTCAAATTGATACGCATTAGTTCATTCATCCAAGAAAAAATCAGGTATCTCTACTAGGGAAGCGGTGGGCTCATTCACTATATCATTCTCATCCATCTCTAGGATAGGGCAATTCATGTTGATGGGGTTGGGGGTATAAGATTCAATATGATGGAGGGTTTGAGGCTCTGCTCTAATTGAAGCAATGGCAGTAAAGTCTCTTGATAGACAAATGGCAAAATATGGCTTGACCTCAGCAACAAAGATATCTTGGGTTATAGTACAACCAGGGCATGCATGTAAAGCCATCTCCACATTTATAAGAATCCCTATAGTCTTGATAGTACTACCATCTAACTATAATACATCCTTAACAATGGGCTCATATTTCATTCCCAAAGCATCAACAACACACCTAGGCATCACTAAACTACTAGCCCCTGAATCAATCATGCAATTGTGGACTAGTTTGCCCTGTATAAATAGAGAAAAAAATAATGGAGGAGGTATAACCTTTTTACTCATTTCTACCTCCCTTGATGGTTGCACTAGGCTTGTGGCACTTTCCATGCTGAGTGTCTGATCTTTTGGTTCAATTCTTTCCAATTCTTGCTGCAACAACCTCTTTTGCGTGGGTATAGTAGCAACAACATCCCACATGGAGATATTCACATTTGTCTTCTTCATTTTCTCTACCACACTGAATGGCATAGTAGGTGTTTTGGTAGAACCCTTGGGAGCTATGATTGTATGAGGTTGAGATGGAATAACCTGAGGATCACTTGCATCCTTTCTGCCATGATTTTGCCTTTGCTGCTAAAAGGAACTTGATTGATTATTTGCTTCTTGCTCATGAGATATCACATTTGAAGTTGAGGCCTGATTGGGAGGAGGATGGACAACATCTTCCATAGCTCTTCTTTTGCTTCTAGTGTTATGAGCAATGGAATCCTAGTTTACATTACAATTCTCCTCCATCTGATGATTCATAAAAGAGAAATTGCATTGTCTTTACATATCTGAGACATCTTTAAATTGGTCCTCCTTGTATGATTTTTTTGCTACAGGATCTTGGACTATAAATGCCATAAAAGATTTAGCCTTCTGACACATACAATAGGCATAGGAGTAGTTGCAGGAGGGACAAAAATCCTGATCTTGGGCCATATTGTTTTGAGAGACTATGGCCCTACTTTGATTTACATTTGAGGTTCAAGCATGGCCACCCTGCCTACTCTGATCAAAAGAATTGTTGCAATGATTAGGATTTGGAGGCCTACCACTGCTTGGAGTTTGATATTGCAATTGATGAGGCTTACTACCTTGAGCTTCCTATCTTTCTAAAGTCACCACCTTGTTGCTTAGTTTCTGCATCATAGAGGAGTTATCCTCCAGCTTCTTCCCATAATCTTGTAATCTTTTATCAAGGTTCTTCTCTCTTTTGTCCATGTTCTAGATCAGAGATTGCATCATCTCCTTGATTTCATCTATCCCATTTGAGGATGTGGAAGATTGAGGGACTGGGACAAGGGATTGTGATGTAAGAATTGTGGGAAGAGGAGCCATTGCTGGTTGATGATTTGGAACATCAGGGAAGAAAGGAATAGGAGGCCCTAGAGCTAGCTTACCTCCTTGTATTAGGATGTTCTCTAATTTTATTGCTATTTCATAAGCATTAGGCAAGGTATCTCCTCCCATAGTTTGGATTGTAGTGGCAATATCACTGTTAAAAGCTCTAAGGTAATGCAAGAAGGAATTACTAGGGGTAGGCTTCACTGAAGTAGGTATTCTATCCCATGGTTTTTGAAATCTATAATTAAAATCAGTCATACATTCATGGGGGGCTCTTTTTATAGTAGTCAATTGCTCTAAAAGTGACAAATAGTTACTTTTATCCTCAAAATGTTTGTACAATCCTGCTCCTAATCCATCCCAATCTGTTATAGAACCATGAGCTAAACCTCTATACCATTGTAGTGCTTTTCCTTTCAAGGATGAAGCTAGGAGCCTAATTGCAACATCATCCTCCGTAATACCATGGATATTATAGACATTTGCAACCTCTTGAATGTGTTCTGAGGGAGAGATAGAAGTTTCACCAGTAAACTCTGGTATACTTTTGAGGGCAGCTACTGGTATGTCATGTCTTTGGGCTAATAAGAGAGGGCTCCCACCATTAAAGGTGGAAAAAGTATGAGCTCTAGGCAACACAATATAGACAAGTGATCTATTGATATGTATTGATGGTATTCTAGGCTAAGATCTAATAGTAGGAGGAGTTGAGATAGATCTTGTAGGTGTATTTGTTACTATTGCACTCCTAACCGATGATAAAGATATTCTAGTCTTCCTTCTTCTAGGGTTTAAAAATGAAAGCTCTTGATACTGAAACTTACCTCTAGAAGATGCCCTTGTTTCAGCTTTAGGCATGAATCACTGCAACTTTGGTCTGGAACTAGATATGTATTTGAAGCTCAGAGTTGCCAAGTACTTTGAAGAATGAGCCTCTTGAAGGCTTAAACACTGAAGCCAGTTCTATCTCCTTGGTATTGATCTTGAAATCTTCCCTTTTGACACCAGTAGGCTTGAATTTTTCTGAAAAGTTGTCCCACCAGGCGTGCCAAAAAATGTTGTCACTAAAGTCTGCACCCTTGTCCAAAGTTGTTACCTAAGGACAACCTTGTGAAACATGGAAACAACCTCCAAGCTGTGGGACTTGAACTATGAGGTTGAGTCTCTGAAGAAGGCCAGCTTCCTCTTACTATCAAGATGCAGCTAACTACTCTTGGAGAGGAAAAGGGAGAAGGAGAGCATGAAAGAAAATCTACCTAATCTAATCTAAAGAGGTGATGCACCAAAATAGAGTGTTCAGACCAATCTCTAACCATATATGCACTATTGAACCAGAATGAAACTAAGGATATACACATTCAGACTTTCTTTAATATAATAATCACATGCAGATCAAAAGACCAAGATGAATGACACAAGGAAAAAGAGGTTCACTTATATTATCATTCGTAGGGCAAGGAGATACAATCATGCAGATCATAGATCTCTACAAAACACTAGTAAGAGGCAAAGAGTTCTTGCACTTTCATACCAATGGCTGAAAGAGATAAGATAGAAAGTCATGCAGTTCAGAGGCACATGGGAATTTACACTGAGAATCTACAGAGCAATAACAGAGAAAATAGAGAAATGTTGACCCTCAAAAAATTTACCAAATTTTCCTTTATAGCTCAGGCATGACTGGGATGTCCTCCAACTGTAATTACTTCACAACAACCTGTCATTAAGTCCTGCAGAGAACAACCATGGAGAAAATCTAATCTGGGTATAGATCCAGATGCAATGATATCTAATCTTGGTTGGAACAGGGCCCTAAGAAGATAGAAATGGCACCATAAGTGTGCTTTGACCAGGTAGATAGATTAGATTGGGGTGGTAGAATGTTCCTCTTTGTTTCGTATTTACTCCAGGGTGGTTGGAATCGATCATAATATTGGATTATGCAAAAACCTCAATATACCCTATTCCCAGTTCATGAACCAGCATGGTTAGTAGGTCAACATAACCCTAGCATTAGAATGAGCCATGTGGACCAATGATCTCTTTTCACTTTTCCACCTTAGAAGGTCTTCCTGAGGTTGACCAATCTTTCTTTACTAACTACACTAATTCCTCAAACTCCAACTGCAACCGTCACATTAACTGCCAGCGCATCTAACCATTACTGCTTCCATCGAACCCACTGGGACATGTTTCATCAAGGCACTATGTCACTATGCATATCCTTCAAGAAATTTCCCATAGCGAGATAGTGCCCACCATGGATTCAGACTGATCTGACAATTGTGAAGGCTTGCCGTGTTACTGCGCTATCTCCTTAAAACTTCTGGGGGCCCCTGAACCACTTGGCAACCACCTGGCATCTTTATCTTGGAGTAACCTAGTCCTATCGATCCACATGGCACAATGGCGCTATGTCACTATGGGTAATATCCTTGCAGCTTTCCATAGCGAGATAGCACCTACTGTCGATTTCCTTAGATCTATGGTGATCAACAAAATTGTACAACTACACACTGAGTTGGCTGAATGGACCAATGAAATATCACCACTGTACTATAACCCACCTAACAACTACCACTGAGGATGAGTTGTAATATTACTTTGGATAAGGGCGGGCCCATTACATCATCTATGCCATGCATCGTCGAGGTGCTATGTCGCTATGGATAATATCCTCGTAGCTTTCCATAGCGAGATAGCGCCTACCGTTGATCCAAACTGATCCGAGGGTGAGGAAATCTTCATTCAAAAGGCACATGGGTCTAGGTAATTGTTGACATCAACGAACTACCCAGCTGTCAATGAATCAAAGCCTCATTTCAAGAACAATCATCCTTCCACATTGCCTGAGGTCCCACCGTGTGTGCCAAATTTCATTACCGATATCCAATAGGGCATACTTGGGACCCACCTTCCTTTTGATGTCATTGCAGTATCACTTTCTATCTGGGTGCTATGTCGCTAACGATGAGGAACACAAATTTTTTGATAGCACCATAGTGCCCACCGTGGATTTGTCAAAACCCAGCACTGAAGAAAAAATAAGGAAAAGGAGGACCCACCGGCCACGTGGCCAAAAGGAACTATGTTGCTATGGCAAAACAACATGCAACTTCCCATAGCGAGATATCTCCAATCATTGATTTATCTTGGTCCGACGATGAGGACTTGCGGGCCTGTAGAAACATTAAAATGTGCAGGGAAAGAAATATAATAAGGTTAGCATAAATTATTTTGTGCCCCTTTTGAATATTTGAATATTTCAAAGTTGTGAATGTTACTACATTGAATTCAAATGTGGTGATTCTGGCGAGAAGGAAAAAATGACCAATAGTCACCTTCTACCTTGAGTTCTACTTTCTTCTATAACTTCTTAGACTCACTATTGAAACCCTAGGATCACTACCTACCCTAGTACTAGAGGAACTAATCTCTTCCCCTTCTCAAGGCTTTCTACCTACCAAAAAGACTATCAAAACACCAGTTCTCATGACTGATAAAAATCAATAATGCACTCTCCTATCACTTCTTCTCTCTCTCTCTACAAGTTTTCTAACCAAGACATGCCTTTCTCACCTAGGCCTTTCTTCAATTTAGAGCTAGCTCCACCACACACACTTATGAAAAAAGAAAAGAACATATGTATAGAGGATTCGTCTTGACTCTAGAAGTCCATTTGAGTGAACACAGGTATCAAGAAGTATCTTTATTCTACTCTACTAAGCTCTCCCACAAAAGATAAATTACAAACTAAAATTGATTAGCACACTTCAATTATCTTTAATGAATTTAGAAAATCACATTACATTCAAGAAAATTGTATCTACTGGAAAATAACTCTCTGTTAGCTTCTACAATGCTAATTCCCTAACTTTCTAACTTCTCCTACCTCTTTTTCTGTGTCATCTGAGACCCTTCATCTTTTATCTCCTTGCCAGCTTGTTTAGAAAATCATCAAGATTCAGTGTTCAACCACCTTCTTTGACTCTTCAACTTCTTTCTTCATTTGTAATTATTTATTGGCTAATGTGTTCTTTTCCTTTCTCTATTTACTCTTTCTCTTTTTGATTTTTCTAGCTACAATGTTGCAAATAAGTCTTTCTCACCTCTTCACACTTCTTTCTTCAGTAACTACATTCCAAGTTGTGATGTTGCACCTAGTCATCTTATTAGCACTTTCATGCCTTCATGGCTTATCCTCTTACTATATACTTTATTTTTGTGATGCTACAAAAACTAGTTGTAGCTTTGCGACTTATCCTCTAACTATCTATTTCATCATTGCAATACCTCTTTTCTTGACTGCTTACTCTACCTTGTGACCATAGAAATGTAGACTTGCAAATGATGATTATCTTAAGTTGCAACCGTGCAAAATCATTTCATTTCTTTTGGTTGATACTTCATTACTTCTTTGTTGACTTAACATCTTCTTTTCATGATGAAGTGAAACTATCTATTTTTGCTTTAGTTGCATCTTCATTGGCTTACTCCACAGTTAGTCATTGATAGTCATGACCATAGACCAACCTTCATTTCCTTCAGTCAGGACTTTGTTGTTTCCTTTCTAGCTTAATATATTCTATTTGCGACAATGAAAATGATCTATTTTTCCTTTAGTCATTACTTCACTACTGTTAGTTAGACTTAGCATTTCTTGATTGTGATGGTGTGAAATAGTTTTCATTTTTGTTCATCACTGCTTCATTATGGTTACATTGTCCTAACCACTAGTGGTTGCAATGATGCATTACTCTATCTTTCCTTCCTTTGCAACTTGGATGACTTCATTTGATGTTAGTTATTTTGAGCTATGGTCATGCACTAAGCTTACATTTTGATTGTCTTGCCAATTCACACAATTATGGGATTATGTTGTCTAACTGGCTGTGACCTTGTATATGTCAAATGAATGAAAGTTTAAAGTCTTTGGTGGCTTATTTGATGTGATCCATTCCTCAATCACAAGAACACAAATGAACTAGGGATTGAGAGTAAAACCCTTGGGTGCTTTGCACCACTATATTACAAAGGAGACCTTATGTGTGTCCCCTCCCTATTGTGATTAGCTTCTAGACATGATAATGAAGATGATACCTACTTCACAATGCAACGAGATATCCTATTTAAAAGAATGTATAGCATATTCTTAGGGAGGGAATTGACCCCTACATCCAAGAGTATAGATATTGTCAAAACAATATGTCACTCATGGGAAAAAAAAAGATCCTCAAAGAAAGAGATCTTATCAACAAGACCCCCACCATTGACTAATACTTTTAGATATAATATCATATTTCAAAGATAAACCAAGTGGGAACAAATATTCAATCATCAAGCCCCCTATAAAGAGAAGGAAAAATAATGTTTGAAATGAGGAAAAAAACTCTAACACCAAAGCAAGGGTAAGAGTTTACAAAGAACATAATTTGCAACATAGAGAAGAGGTGAGCTAGGACAAAAACCTCTTGTATAAAAAGTTTATCCATAACCAAAACATGTATCAGTATGATGAAATAATATTGCAATATAAATAAGCACTACTAAGTTAAGGAAATCAATTCCCTAGAAAAAGAGAAAGAAAGAAGAACCTTGCCCCCTAGGGATGAAGAAAGTGATACCTTTACAAAAAAAGTCTTAAAAAAAAGATATCTTGAATAGATTCTATGAATGATTATAAACATAATACAAAATCATAGAAAAATAGGAAGAAAGAATACCAATTACGCCCAATAAAAGGCCTAATGGATCCAAGGAGACTAGATGGAAAGACACCTCTTGTCCCCTAATCCAAAGAAAAGAGGAGAAGAGAGCTATATGATATAAAAATGAAAGGAATCCCCTATATCAAAATTATGAAGGAATTGTAAAACTACATGAGAGTGAGATATGATTCCTAAAGTAGCTCTTTCATGAACATATACTTGGAAATGTTTACAATCAACAAGTAAGTGTGTATTACTATATTGAAAAGGATATTTGTACTTGTATAGAGCATGTTTCGGAATAGGTCTAAAGATATCTTTCTTGGAATTCATTAACTCAACATACACCATTTTAGCCACCTCTTAATGAATATCAAGGTTATCTAAGGTAGGTGTAGGGAGAAGATCATGAAGAGGAGGACGATCATTAAGATCAACCACCTTGGATTGAGATTGTAAAAAACCAACACCATGCATATCCTATTTAAGGGGTATATGAACTGGATACTTGATACCATGCTCATTAACTCCAAGCCCTAAACATCTAGAACCTTGTTTAGATATCATATTATATCATATAGTGTACATATCATGTAAAGCATCTACAAGAGGTGATTGTTTATCATGTTAATGAGTAAAAGTTGTATAAGGTGGAATAATTGGTTTTGAAGAAGTTTCTTTACCCTTTCCTTTAATATCATCATGAATCAAAGAAGAAGATTAATCAAAGAAATCTTGCACATTTGCATCCTAAAGTATAGCTCATATTCCATCATAAGTATGGGAAGAACGAGGATTAACAGATGGAGAATTAGGCATCAGATTAGGAACAGGAAGATTAGGAATCAAATTAGGAAGATTTGGAGATGGTATATCATCTACTAAATTTTTCCCATAATCCAAAAGAATAATAAGTCTAGCACATGAATCTTTAATAAGAGTTTTGAATTTAGGAAGACTAGTACCAATCAAATTCACAAAAGCATAAGCAAGAATAAGATGAAGGTTCATCAACATAATAAAGTGAATGATATTCTCATAAACATCATAGGAATGGAAAAGAGATGCTAAAAGAAGGGTAATAAAGAACATGACAACAAACCAAAGCATCAATAATCTTTGGTGCAAGAAATGTTTTTGTATTTTATTGAATATATAGATTTTTTTATATTTTTGAATTAAAAATACAACAGCATAAAAGGAAGCAAAAGATCTAACACCAAAAAAGAAAAAGTTGTTTGTCTTGAGTTCTCCAAAATGAATAGAATAAAATATGGATGTGTGTGGGGTAAATATGATGTAAGAGCAGGAATATAGGATATATCCTTAACTCAAATCTGCACTAATATTCATTTTCCTATACCTTTAACTACAAGAAAATTGGTTTTGTTATTTGGATAAGGGGTTTACCTTGGTCAAACCCTAGTTTGGAATCAACCTTAATAATGGAATTGAAATAGAAAATGCTAACAAGTAGTAAAAGTAAATCTAATAATGAAGGTATGATATTCAATAGATATGAAATTATATTTGAAATGTAAACAAGTATGTTAATATGAAATCTTGAACATAACATTAGCAAATCTAAATCAAAACCTCAATGATTGTATGCTTGGAATCCACCTTGAGAGAAGAATGAATTGATCTTGAAGGAAGATCACACTACCATGATGGTTAGATATAGGGTTTTGAATAATGAATCTTGAATGCTTGAACCAAATCCCTTCAAAGGCTTGAATGCTTGAATCCTTGATCTTTAATAGAGAATTTGAATGGAGAATATAGCTTGGATACTTCCCTTAAAATGCTTGAAGGAATTCTTTCTTGATCTTGGAAATAATAGATCATCCAATATCACAATATGCTTCCTTGTTCTTGTGTTCTTCTTATATTTCTTGAGAAAATGAGAGGAGGAAGCTTCCTTATATAGTGATCCAAGGCACAAACTTCTAGAGGGGCCGACATTGGAGAATTAAATCCAAATTAACCTTAACCCCTAGAAATGGACCTAGATTAAATGCAATTTAAGAGTTTACCATTCTGAAACCCAAAATGGATGACCCAAAAGAGGGAAAATGAAACTTTTTGAAGCCCGATATCCTAAAACCTCTGAAACTTGAAATTTGGACCTAGGGTAAAGGTTGAGGTCAAATTTTCCCTAGGCTAGGGTCAAGGTTGTCCTTAACCTAGGTCAAGGTCAAGGTTGATCTTGACCCTTCAAGTCATCATTGACCTAAAAAGTCAAAGTCTTTACTTTCTCAGAGAAAGTTGTTAGAAAGTGGTTGGAAATAGGGGGAGAAGAAGAACAGGGAGAAAAATCTCGATCCATGCAAAGACCTATTCAAGGAGCTTGACATAAGCCTAGACCACTTACTTAGAGGGCTAAATTTTCTTAACATGGAAGTGCTTCTATTTTAATATGATACACTACCAAAGATTTTGAAATATTTAACATTAGGAGTATAACCATACCATAATTCAAAAGGTGTAACATTTGTAACTTTCTTGACTTGTCCTCTATTCAGGGTATAAACAACAACACTAACAGGATCTCTCCAATATTTCTATGATATAATTGATGCAAGAGCATCCTAGGTGTAAGAGCAATCTTGCATCAACCAAAAATATTTTATTTTCAGTCTTTTCTATTTTAATAAGGACTAGTAGATAGGGTGGTTACTATTTATGGGAACTTGTTGTTTTTATAATTTTTTTCATTTGAGCTTGGAATGTTCTCATTTTCTATAGGAAGGTTCATTTTGGAATTATAAGTATACCATAAAAATATCATTGCTCTAAATTATCGTTGCTCTAGCTTAAGTATTATAGAAGTTATTATAGATTTTTAGTGGAAAAAATTATAGAAAAATCTTCAAGCTCGCAGTTGAAGGCCTTAGAGTGCCTAGATTAGGTCCAAAAACTCAACAAAAGGGCACTTGTGTAGTTTCAAGCCGATAGATCAAGAGTTGGCATTTCCAAAAAGTGTTGATAATAGCCAATTAGAGCAATGGTTCAAGAGTTATGGCTGTCCAAAGTTGGGCTATCAAAATAATTTGTCAAAAATGTATTTAGTTGACTCTATATGTATTGTTAGGGTCTGTCAGCCCTAGGTATTGCCTATTATTTTATTGCAACCTAAAATAGATTATTGTAAGGGGTATGGCCCTATGTTAGTGTTTTGAAATGTTTAGATCACTCTCTCTCTTTCCTTGAACCTTTCGATCACTGAGCTAGCCTAGATAAGCTAACTATAGGTATTAGCGGCTGGGCTTATTTATATTAAGTTAGAGCACTAGAACCTTCCTAGGTGGCATAAAATTGCTTATTTAAGAAAGGCCCAAACATTGTCTAAGATTTCTCTAGGTGGTAGTTCATAGGTTAGTCTTGCAGATTACTATAATGAAGGTGCCCATGTGGGTTAGCATATTGTACTTATGAATTATGTAGTTTTGCATTTGTGGGGCAAATAAGAAGTCCATATTTTGTTCTCACATTTATTGTTGTTTCTTTGTTTATGCTATGTATTTATGGTATTAAGGGGACCACCCTTCATCAAGTGGTATCAAAGCTAGAGTTCTTGAGTGTGTGGACAGATCACTTACTATGAGGCAGTTCACACCAAGACTATGGTTTGGGCTAAGTGTGAAGACATATCATTGATTGTGAGGTAGTTTGCACTATGGTTTTAGTAGAAGCATAAAAATGCCTCCACGAAGAGAGTGTGGAAAAAGAGCTTTCGATGCTACACCTAAGGGGTTTTTAGCTCTCCAAAGACAAATGCAAGCACTAAAAGAAAAAATGCATAGAGGAATAAATCTTCTTGTAAGAGATGAAAGTGAGGATGAGGATGAAGTATACAAAAATGCCAAAGCAGAGGTAGTTCTAAATCAAGAGGAAGAAAGGCTTTTTAGGGCCATCTCCAAGATTGGAAAAAGACCTAAGTTTGAAGTTCCCACATTTTTGAAAAATCTTAACCCAGAGGAGTTGATCGAATAGATCAATGAACTGGAGGACCCTGATAGGGTCAAGTTTTCAAAGGAAAAACTAAAGGGACATGCAAAGATCTAGTGGTAGGAGGTTCAGTTGGAGTGAAATATAAAGGGAAAGATAAAAATCACTAGATGGGATCAAATGATAGCTAAACTAAAGTGAAAATTCATTCCCCTCAATTATGAGCTTGATTTGTTGAAGAAGATACAAGGGTTGAAGCAAGTAGGAAAATCTATTCAAGAGTATACAAAAGAGTTCTACCGAGTTCTCATCAGAACTGTCCATGCAGAAGCTGATAAGGAGAAAGTCACCCATTATCTTAATGGGTTATGGCTAAGTATTTAGGAAAAATTGAGTCTAGATTGAATGAATGGTATTGAGGAGGCATATGAATTTGCCCTAAGATTTGAGGAAAAACAAAACAAGAAGTTTGACAAGAAGAATAGTGGAAGAGGTCATGGCAGAAGATCTAGCAGATGATCTTATGGTGGTTATAATGATGATCAAAAGAAAAAGGATGAGGCTAGAAGTAGAAGTCAAAACTAGAGGGGAAATAATTCCAACTATTTCCATGATCAAAACAATAGAGATCCGAGAGGAAGAGGTAGAGGAAAAGGATCTAGAGGAAATGTTTTCACTACAGAGAAGAAGGGCATAGATCATTTGAATGTTTCTAGTGCCAAGGAAGGATAGATCAAAGAACAAAAGGCCATGCTAGAGTTGCACTTGTTGATGAAGATGCCACATCATCACATTCTGAAGATGTTGAAAGAGGAGAAGTCCTAGTTAACAAAAGAATCATGGTGACTGGTGAGAATGTACTTAATCAAAGAATGAGCTTGTTTCACACAAGGTGAAAATGTGAAGATAAGTGTTGTGATGTGATCATTGATGGTGGAAGTATTTACAATCTAGTGTTTTAAATGATTGTCACAAGGTTGAAGTTGAAGAGGCAGAAACACCCACATTCTTACCATGTTACTTGGGTGCAAGATGACTATGAGGTCATGGTCAATGAGCAATGCTCATTGAAGTTCAAGATTGGAGGCTACCAGGATGAGGTACTTTTTGATATCATACTTATGGACATATGTCATATGCTGTTGGGTAGGTTGTGTCAATTTAATAGGCATGTTGTACACGATGGGTGAGCGAATACCTACACTTTGACCAAGGATGGAGTGAAGCATAAGTTGAAGCCATTGAAGGATAAAGAAGAAAAGGTATGTAGTGATGATAGAATATGTTTTATTGATGGAAAAGAGTTTCTCAAAGGCATGAAATGAGAGCATATGTATTTTTACATAATTCCAAAAGATAGAAAAGAAGTAGAGGAGGTACCTATAGAAATTACAGATATGTTGGGAGAGTTTTCTGATATTGCATCAGATAATGTACCTGATGGATTGCCCCCAATGAGGAAGATCAATCACTAGATGGATTTGGTTCTAGGACCCAATTTCCCAAATAAGGTGTTGAGCTATCATTTTTCATGATGCTTAACAATAGAAATCCTTTTGAACTCCTCTCTTGAAAAGTTGATCTGGGATCAACTCCAAGGTTCTGGGCGATCTTGTGAGCTATTAGAATCTGTTCAGTTGAAGACAAATGTATTTTTTCACAGGGACGCCTTTGTTGGTTTGAACAATTCAAATAAGATGTAAAATCTACTTGCTATTTCAAAAGAATAAAACACACAAAAAGAAATATATTTTTCTATTTTTCTATTTTTAAATGAATGCAATCTAACAATGCAACTATATGAATTCCTAAATTAACCCAGTGTTTGTAAAAGAAAATAACGAAGATAGGGTAATAAGTAGTTTAAACAAATAACATGAAAGTAAAATCTTAATGGACACAAGCCATGAAACAATGCGTCTGTGAGTTAAGCCTTTGAAAAGATCAATAGGTAACCAATGAAAATAGGAGCAACGCTTCCTTAATTCCACTGTTGCCATCATCGATGAGAATTTAGTAGCTATAAGATCTTTCACTTTTCATCAAATTGCAAGGCCACAAAAAGTGTGTTCATGCAAGATGAAAAGCTATACAGGAACAATATGATGATATTTTCTCAAACTAAGTATGCTAGTGGCATTTGTAGACTAGTAGCAAACACCATAATTAAAAGATTGCACAACCAAAACAATGCAATAAAACTATTGGCTCAATTACACTTCATGAACATACACTCACAAAATATAACACACTTAGGCAAGAATTACTACACTCCAAATGTGACCACCAATAGCATATATTATTGCATCAAAATAATGGTGGCCTCAAATACATATCACATTCTTGAATTTATAAGAAATCTTCTCCTCAATTTGTGTTGAGAGTAAGAGATATCTTTATGCAAACATATGCTTCTAAACTAATAAAAAAAATCTATTTATGTACAAACTAACTCTCTAACTGGTGCTTAGTAGGACTCCATCCATATTTATATTATTAAATGGATGCATGAGCCTTTACATGTCTCAAAACAAAGAAAGCATGAGAAAATAAGAAGAAGAAAGCCATCAGATAATGTAGTAGTCTTTGGAAGAGCCAAAAATAGAAGCTCAACCTTCACTAGATGTTTGTAGGAGTTAAACTACCATCAAAATCATTTTCATCGCATGGAAATCTCTAAATTTGGAACTGACAGTTAATTGTTAGCACACTTCAGAAGAAGTGCACCTTGGAAGTAGGTCCAAAAAATGCAAAATTTCACCAACTGTCAATTTTCTAGAGTTATAATTTTTATCAACTTCAAAATTTTCCAAAGTTAGAATTTTTTCAACTTCACAATTTTTCGGAGTTAGATTTTCTTTCAACTTTAGATTTTTCTAGAGTTAGAAAATCTAACTTCAGAATTTTCTAGAGTTAGAATTTTTTCAACTTCAGAATTTTCTAGAGTTAGAATCTTTTCAACTTTGGAATTTTCCAGAGTTAGATTTTTTTTCAACTTCTAAATTTTTTTGAGTTAGATTTTTTTTTCAACTTTACAATTTTCTAGAGTTAGAATTTTTTCAACTTTAAAATTTCCTAGAGTTAGAATTTTTTCATTTAGAGTTTTCCAGAGTTAGAATTTTTTTCAACTACTCAATTCATCGAAAAAAATTAAAGTTCTTTGTTTTGAAAATGGTTTTTGGGATTTTCTTAGATGAGGTGTGGGATTAATTTTGTGTACTTACTTTGATCATTTTGATGATTTACCCTCTTTAAATACAAACACCTTCATAAACTTGAACTCCTTCTACTTCTTCTACTTGCAATTCCAAGGCACCTATGTTGAATCTTGTCATTAATAGTTGCATAAGATGAGGAACCTATTCTAGTCCATGTGTCTGACCTTTGTATCTTTGATATTTTCTTCTCTCCAACTTCCCAATCCTTTCAAGTTAGAGACTAGGTGATCCAGATTATCCAGAATGATCAAATTTTTGAAACTTTTCCATATCTTTTTTAACAAGATTTTCTAGGTCCTTTTAATTGGCTTTTTCGAAGATCTTCTACTCAAAATTTCCAGTTGAAACTTTCATCAATCCCTAAAATTGAGTAGCTAAAGGCTCTCTATTTTAGGGATTAAAATTATATTTTAAGTTCTTCTTTCCAACGGTGTAAACAGTTTTGAATTCTAAGCTCTAGGTCAAAATTTATGACCTTGACAAGTTAAGGATGTATTTTTATCTGCACAAAGAAGAAAACATTAATTAGCTCATGTTATAAGATCCAAATGAGGACTCCCTAGGACTTAGACTAATAAAATTGGGTCAACACTAGTCAAAATAGATAATTTTCCCCCAATAAGCTAGTTTTTTTGTGCACTAAAAATTACCCTTTAGTACTTAAATTCTCTAGTTCTAACCTCTAGATATCTCAATTAGAGGACTAGGACTTGGCCCAAACTCCAAGTGGAGTTCCCAAAATGACCAAAGCCCTAGACTAGGGGTCTAGAAAACAAAAAATCTACTAGGGGGTCCAAATTTCAAGGAGAAATGGGGCTTGCATTGTGAAACCACAACACAAAGCAGTGCATAGAATAACACCAATAGAAAGTGAAGAGTTGAATAGAAAATTTCATGAGTTGTTGCAGAAGGGGTTGATTCAAGAGATTCTAAGTCCATGTGTTGTACCAATAGTATTAGCTCCAAAGAAGAATGGAGAATGGATGATGTGCATAGATTTTCATGCTATCAACAAGATCACAATCAAGTACAAATTTTTATTGCCAAGGGTGGATGATATTATGTACTATTTGAGTGGAGCTAAGTATTTCACAAAGATAGATATGAAGAGTGGGCACCATTAGATTCATATCAAAGAAGGTGATGAGTGGAAGACTACTTTCAAGACCAAAGAAGGACTGTACAAGTGGTTAGTCATGCCTTTTGGGCTAACTAATGCACTAAGCACTTTCATGAGGCTCATGAATGACATATCGAAGGAGTTTCTAGGTAAGTTTGTCATTATTTACCTAGATGATACATTGATCTTTAGTAAGACATTGGAGGAGTATTTGATCCATATTCACAAGGTGTTTGATAAGTTGAGGGAAGAAAAGTTGTTGATAAACCTAGAGAAGTGTAGTTTTGAAAAGAAGGAGTTGGTGTACCTAGGATTTGTGGTCTTAGCAGAAGGTCTAAAAATGGACCCAGAGAAAGTGAAGGCTATCCTTCAATCGCCTACTCCAAGAAATATGATAGAAGTGAGACCTTTTCATGGACTGGCTAGTTTTTATAGAAAGTTCATAAGAGGTTTTAGCAATATTTGTAGACCCTTAGCTGAAACAATGAGAGGGGATAGGAAAGAATTTAAGTGGACTATAGCAGCAGATAAGAGTTTCAATCTATTGAAATAAAAAGTTATTGAATAGCCTATTTTGGCACTTTCTGATTTTAACAAGTTGTTTCAAGTAGATTGTGATGCTAGTGGTACTACAATAGGAGCTATTATGAGCCAAGAATGAAGGCCTATTGCTTATTTTAGTGAGAAATTGAATGATGCAAGAAATACAATATTATGTTTATGATAAATAATTTTATGCTTAGTTCAAGCATTGAAGAAGTGGAGACACTATCTTCTTCCTAAGGAGTTTGTTTTGTATATTGATCATCAAGCTTTGCAATATTTTAATAGTCAAGGAAAACTAAACCAATGGCATTTGAAGTGGGTTGAGTTTTTGTAGAGTTATACATTTCTTTTCAAAAACAGGAGTGGGAAGTCTAATAGAGTTATAGATGCTCTTAGTAGAAGGCAAATTTTGCTGACAAAAATGTAAATAGAGGTGGTTGTGTTCTAGGAACTTAGTACTTTGTATCTAGATGATCTTGATTTTGGTGAAGTGTGAAAGGCTTGTATAGAACCTATTATACTTGACAAAAAAAAGTGGCTGGATTTCATGATCTAGAATAGTATGTTGTTCAAAGCAAGCTAGTTGTGCATTTCTAGAAGTTCAATGAGAGAGAATCTTATCAAGGAGAAGCATAGTGGAGGATTGGCTCGAAATTTTAGAAGGGATAAAACCATAGCTTTGGTTATTGAGAATTATTACTAGCCATAGTTGTAGAAGGATGTGAAGAAGTCTGTTCAAAGTTCTAGAGTATGTAAGATGACAAAAGGAGTGAAGCAGAATATAGGGTTGTACCAACCATTACCTATATCAGAGAAGCCGTGGGAGAATGTCAACATGGATATTGTTCTTGGATTACCAAGGACATAGTGAGGGCATGATTCTATTTTTGTGGTGGTTGACAAGTTTTCAAAGGTGAAACATTTTATTCCTTGCAAGAACACTAGTGATGTTGTTCATGTGGCAAAGTTGTTTTTTAGCAAAGTGGTGAGACTACATGACTTTCCAAAGAGTATAGTTTCAGATCAAGATACTAAATTTTTTGGGTATTTATAGAATGCATTGTGGAAGAAGTTGAAGAAAAAATTGAAGTTTAGTTCATCACATCATCCATAGACTAATGGATAGACAAAATTTGTGAATCACAGTTTGGGAAACTTGCTGAGATGTTTGGTTAGAGACAAGCCAAAAGGATGGGATATGATTTTACCGTAGGCATAATTTGCATATAATAATTTTATCAATAGGATTACTATTAAATCTCCATTCTAGATTGTATATGGGAATAGTCCCAGAAATGATTCTAATTTGAGGCATTTGGATAAAGGTGAGATAAGTAGTGCTGAAGCAAAATATTTTGCTAAACATTTGAAGAACACCCATGAGGAGGTGAGGAAGTACATTATAAAGATGAATACACAATACGAGGTTAAGGTAGATGTGAAAAGGAGCTATAAGGAATTTTGGATTGGAGATGAAGTCATGGTTCATTTGAGAAAGGAGTGTTTTCCAGTGGGTACATATAATAAGCTGAAGATGAAGAATTTTGGATTGTGCAAGATAGTGAAAAGGCTTGATTTTAGAAATGCTTATGAAGTGGAGTTGCCTACTAAATTTAATATTTCACCAATATTTAATATTTTAGATTTGATAGAGTATTATGAAGGAGGTGATGAGGATGAAGTAGCAGAAGCACAGTGGATTATTCTAGTAGCTAGTTCAACTACAAAGGAGATTGAGGAGATACTAGAAAGTTGTGGGTAAAAGTACCAAGAATAGAACTTATGAGGAATATCTGGTCAAATGAAAAGGGAGACAAGTTGAAGATTCATCATGGCTAAAAAAGGAGGAGGTTAACCATCTTGGTTTTCCTTTGAACACATGAGATGTGATGGGATCACTTCTAAAATTACCTTGGGTGTCTCGTGTAGGATCATCCTAGGTGTTAGAGAAATCTTGGATCACCCAAATATATTTTCTTTTCAATCCATTCTATTTTAATAAGGACTAGTAGACAGGGTGGTTACTATTTATGGGAACTTGCTATTTTTAGTAAGTTTTTCATATGAGCTTGGAATGTTCTCATTTTCTATAGGAAGGTTCATTTTGGAATTATAAGCCTACCATAAAAATCTCATTGCTCCATCTTAAGTATCAAAGAAGTTATTGCAAATTTTTGGTGGAAATTTTTATAGAAATATCTTTATGTTTATGGTTGGAGGCTTTAGAGTGCCCGGATGATGTCCAAAAACTCGATAGAAGGGTTCTAGTGCCATTTCAAGCCTGCAAATAAGGAGCTGGCATTTTCAAAAAGTGGTTATAATAGCTAATCGAAGCAATGGTTCGAGATTTATGCCTTTCCAAAGTTGGGCTACCAAAATAACTAAATTAATTTATCAAAAATGTATTTAGCTGACTCTATATGTATTGTTAGGGTTTATCTTCCCTAGGTATTGAGTTTGAACATCTAGAACCTTCCTAGGCGGCATAAAAGTGCCTATTTAAGAAAGGCTCAAACATTGTCTAGGATAGTTCTATGTGGTAGTTCATAGCTTATTCTTGCAGATTACTGTAATGAAGGTGCCCATGTGGGTTATCATATTGTACTTATGAATTCTTTAATTCTGTGTTTGCGGAGCAAATAAGAAGTCCTTATTTTGTTCTCACATTTGTTGTTGTTTCTTTGTTTATGTTATGTGTTTATGGTATTAAGGGGAGCACCCTTCATCAAAATTATTCTCCATCATTGATGTTGTTACATAGTCCATTATTGATCTATTTCACCTTTCAGCTATTGCATTCTGAGGAGGGGCCCTTGGTATTGACATTTGGCTTTTGATTCCTCTATCATTGCAGAATATGTTGAACTCATGTGAAATGAATTCACCTTCTTTGTCTGATTTTAAACACTTTAGACTCTTTGATGTTTCTTTTTCAACTCTAGATAAATACCACTTAAATAACTGAAAAGAATTGGATCTAGCTTTATGAAACATTACAGTCATCATTCTAGAGTAGTCATCCACAAATAGAATGAAAAATTGATCTCCATAGTAACATCAAACCAATTCAAAAATATTATTAGCAGTATATGATTTCCTCTTAAAACTAGACTTAGTCATCTTTCCTAATTGCTATTATTTACACATAGCATTTTTAGGCTTCTTTAGTTTAGGAAACCCTTTTAATTTTTTCATCATACTTATATTCACCAAATTATCAAAGTTTACATGACATAATCTTTTGTGCCATAACCAAACATCCTCTTGTTGTATAAACAAACATGTCTCCTTTGATAGGTCTAAATAGAATAAGTTACCTCTTGTCTACTCACTAGTTACAATTAGATTACCATCACCATCATTTATCTTGTCATTTCTATTGTGAAATTCAACTCTGTAACCTGATTTTTTCAGTTGTGAAACACTCAAAAAAATGTAGTTAAGTCCTTCAACCCAATAAATATTGTCACATGTTATCTTATCAATTAGTTTAATTGTAGATTTACCTTTTATAACATGTGGATATCATTACCAAATTTAACATATCCACCATTGTATTGACCAATATCTTCAATTTTCTCTTTATCACCAATCATATGAATTGAACATCCACTATCAATTATGCATGTATCATTTTTGTTCACATAAGAAATTAATGTAGTTTTCTCATCCTCATCAGAATTTTTTTCATAGCAACATAGAAAACTTCATCATCATTAGTCTTAGATTCATTACCAATCCTTTCTTCATCAATATAACAAGATTTCTTACCTTTGTCATCCTTGCTTCTCTTGTAGTCTTTTCTATTTCTTCTTCCTTTGTACTTTATTTCCTTCCTTTCATCCTTCTCATCTCTATCAGGACATCTAGTAGCAATATGAACAAATTTTTTGTATGAAAAAAAAATGATAGGTAATTTTCCTTTGTATTCACCTCTTCCTCTTCCAAACCTTTTTGCAATGAGGGCTTCAAGTTCATTAATCTCATCATCAGAACTATCACTTTTACTCTTCACATATTTTCCTTTCTTCTTGCAAAGAACTAGTTGGGACTTGAAAGCATATTCAATAGTAGCAAGTGTGTAGTTATTGAAGTTAGACATCTCAAAAGTAGTAAGTCTACCAATTACACCTTCTAAAATTTGTTACTTGGTGTATATTTCAGTTCTTGGATTGCAGAGACTATAACAACATACATAGGGAGTCAAGTTCTCAATACCTTACTTATCATTGTTTCATCTTTGATTTCTCCATTTACACCTCAAATAGCATTAAAAACCTCTTTAACTCTTATGCAGTATTGTACTATTTTCTTACCTTCCATCATTCTCATGTCATCAAATTCACCTCTCAATATTTCTGATTTTTCTCTTAGAACATTGTTATCACCTAGTCTTCAATTTGTCCCACATCTTCTTTCCATTGCCACGGTCTTTTAGGTCATCAAACTTGTCATAGCTTAGGGATGAGGCAATCTCCAATATTGCTTGGTTGTGTTCTTGCTTCTTTTTTAGGTGTTCAATAGTTAGAGGAGTAGCTGATACTAATATATATTCATTTTCCAAAATATTGACACCAACATTACTGATACTAGATATATGCAACTTCATCAAGGTCTACAATGCATGAAAGTTCTCCTTGTTCATCTTGGGTACATCTCTCTTATTATTCATGATCTTTAGCTTTAAGTACTTCAAAATTTTCTCTATAAGCACTGAGCTCTAATACCAATTGTTAGAACTATTTAAAATAATTGAGAGGGGGAGTCAAATTAGTTACTCAAGATCAATATGTACCACTTGAACAATTAAACAATAAACACTTCATTGTACTTATCATTATTTTTCTTGGTCTATACTATAAAACCCTCATAAACATAATTGCATTGCATAAAGAAAATATTATCAAATGTAAATACACATAAAGCATTCATCATAGTTTTGACACTAAGATTTTATGTGAAAATCCAATTTGAGAAAAACCACTAGCAAAATGTCACTCTTTTTTACTCATTCAAAGTGAGCTCTATTATAAGCTAACCCTTTTAAAGGTTACAAAACACATTGTAAAATGTGACCTGGTTAGAAGATTTATTCACACTATTAGGAGTGGCCTTGTAAGAGGACTTTGATCATTCCATTTAGAATGTCACCTAGTTAAAGGATTTACACAAACTGTTAAGTCTTTGAATGACTGTTAGGTCAACCTTTGTTGAAATAATTTCAATACAAACTATTTATAATGACTAGAAAGAAAATAATAGGTTTTAATTTGTGTGATTGCAACTCCCTTTGCTAGGTTAGATCTATGTTCGGTCTTTATGTTGGTTTACTGATAAGCCTTCCATTGACATCTCTGATCTTGATTTGCTTGGACACCCTTAAATTTTCAATCCACTCTTCTCAATAAAACTTAAGCCTTCTTCTCTAATGTAATAAAAAATGAGCCCTATTAGGAGCCAACCTTGTTAAAGGTTACAAAACACACTATTAGGTGTGACCTTATTAGAGGATTTAATCACCCTACTAGGAGTGGCCTTGCTAGAAGACTTAAAAACAATTCAATAGAACTATCCACCTTGTTAGAGAATTTACAAAAATGGTTGTTAAACCAACTCTATTAAGAGATTTAGGAATCACTGCTACAATTTTGAGAAAGTAACAATGAAGTGACCTGAATGAGATGCAACTAAACTTTGCTATTACAAATATATTTTTTTCTTCACTAGATCCTCTCTAATCAAATGCAACTTTGTTGCTCCTCAAAGATATCTGATCCTTCTTCAAAATTCACTCACACCTTCTTCTTCACACTTGCAGGCTCGCTCATTCATTTATCCATGCATACGTTCATTCATACTTTGAATTCACAATTTGAAATTTTATTTATACCTTATAGATTATTCAGTCAGCTCATTTACAAGTTATAATTGCCAATAATCATTACATTAGATGGCTATAAACATTATATGAAACAATTAAACTTTATTTCCCAAAACAATGAAATCTTTTATTGGCCGACCCTGCTCGGTAGATACTACTTCATAAATGATTTCCAATGTTAACCAACTGAAGCTTGGTAAATAATGCAAATTTTGTAAAATCCTTTGGAGATTGAGTGAACTTAGTAAACATTGTCTTCCCTTCACTAGCCTTATGAGCTTAGTAGAAATTAACTTCTATCATAGAAACTTTTGATGCCTGAGTGAGCTTGGTAGACTCTATAATTTGCTTTGTTGACCAACTAAGCTCAGTAGAATCTATCTGATAACTGATATGACATTTGTGTAATATCAAAGACAACACACAATTGAACAATTGTATCCAAAAATCTCCCTCTTTGGCAATGATGGCAACACAACATGTCATAGTAGAATGAAATTTGAGAGCAAGTCTTTTTTGACAGAATATTTCTCCCTCTTAGATTTTATGCCACAAACTTCTCAAATACAATAATCTCCCGCTATGAAAGAATTACATAGCTTCTTTTCAAATAGAAAACTCTTCACAAACAAATTCAAATTTCAAAAAGATATGACAGTATACTCTCCCTCTTTGACAACACATGCCAAACACAACACAAGCCAAATGATTAACAATGTACCTTAAGTACTGATTCATATGCAATGTTCCCTTGATTATGCTACATCAACTAAAAGATCTTCAACTTTTTTCCTATTGATGCATCACTAAAGACTTCATTTTAGTGAACTTCAAATAGGGGAATGACCCCTAGCTTACCTCTTAGATACAAGAATGCATCCTTAGGTAATGACTTCGTGAATATGTCAACAATTTGTTCCTTTGTATGGACATATTCCAATTTGATCTCCTTATCTTGCACCAATTCTCTGACAAAATGATATTTTATTGCAATGTGCTTGGTTTTTGAATGCATACTCGAATTCTTTGATATGTTAATTGCACTTGTATTGTCACAAAACACAACAACTAGTTCTTTGATTTCCACCTTCATACTATCCAATAACTATTTGAACTAAAAAATATTAGAATAGTTTACTGTTGCTGCAACATACTCTGCTTCTACTGTAGATTGAGATGTGCAATTTTGCTTTTTGCTTGTCCAAGAAACCAACCTCTGTCCAAGAAAGAATGCTCCTCCATTGTACTCTTTCTGTCATCAATATTTCCTAGCCAATCTACATCAGTAAAAACTTTCAAGTCTAGATTACCTCCAAATTTGTACCATAATCCATAATCTTTAGTGCCTTTCAAGTATCTCATGATCCTTTTAATTGCCATCATGTGATTTTCTCTTGATTTTGCTGAAAATCTTGCAACAATACCAACTGCAAGAGCAATATCTTGCCTTGTATGAACTACATATTGCAACTTTCCAATCATTGATCTATATAATGTCTAATCTACCTCCTTTGGTTCATCATCCTTGGTAAGCTTTAGTCCGATGCACATAGGAGTTCCAACTGGTTTACAATCTTCCATCCCAAACTTTTTGAGTATCTCCTTGATGTATTTTGACTGAGTGATGTAGATTCCATTCTTACTATGCTAAATTTGAGACCAACAAAGAATTTAATCTCTCCAAACATTTACATCTAAAATTCCTTGTTCATTTGCTTTGAAAATTCTTTGCATAGATCATCATTTCCTATAAACAAAGTGTCATCCACAAATATTTCTGCCAAAACAATCTTGTTATCTGGTTCTTCCTTGACATACAAGCTACTATTATCATTAGTTCTCTGAAAACCAATTTGAATAAGATAGTTATGCAATTTTTCATACCATGCTCTAGGGGCTTGTTTCAGACCATACAATGCTTTGTGTAATTTGTAGACCATGTCCTTCTTGTCTGGATCAACAAAACCTTTAGGCTACTCATTGTAGACTTCTTCATCTAGAATACCATTGAGAAATGTAGATTTGACATCCATTTGATATACCTTAAATCCTTTGTATGCAACATATGCAAGTAAGGTCTTGACACCTTCCAATCTTGCAAAAGGAGCCAAAGTCTCTCCATAGTCTATTCCTTCTTCTTGAGAGTAGCCCTTACATACGAGTCTAGCTTTGTTCCTTAACACCTTACCATCTTCATTCAACTTATTTCTAAATACCCACTTAGTTCCAATCACATTTTTATCTTTAGGCCTAGGTACAAGAGTCCATTTTTTCTTCTTCTCTATTTTCTCTATCTCTTCATTCATAGCCTAAATCCAAATTTCATTTTCCAATGCATCTTTGACATTTCTAGGTTCAAAATTAGCAAGTACAAGTACCTTTTAGCTTACTTCTTGTCATAGTACCTTCAAATTTGTCTCCAATGATCTAATCTGGTGCATGATGTCTCTTTACATACTTGGCTAATACAGGTTCCTTGCCTTTTGACTAAGTTCCACTATCTTCATTTTGAATTTCAATTTTAGGCTTTGGCTGCTCTATCTACTACTCGGGTCCTTCAAACTCTGTAGGCATTGGCTTGGTAGCATTTGAATGTGACTTGGGTTTTGTAGCTCTGTTTGAACTTCTTGCAACTCGGTGACTGAAGACTCTAGAGTAGAAGTTTCCTAATTGCCATATGTATCTAGCACTATATCAGGTTTAATGAAAACAATTCTCCTATAATATTCTAGTTCTTTTTTGCTATCTTCTTCAGTCCCTTCTGCAAACTCATCAACTTTCACATATTCACTTTCTATGACTTTGTGAGTAGAAAAATTCAAACATCTATATGTTTTACTCTTGCAAGAATGTCCCAAAAATATTCCTTCATCACTCTTCACATTTAATTTACCTTTTCTAGATTCTTTCAAAACATATTATTTAGTTCCAAATACTTTTAGGTAACTTACATTGGGTTTATATCCATACCATAACTCGTAGGGGGTTTTGAATGAGTCCTTCTTTAGCTATACTCGGTTCAAGGTATGAACTACAGTGATGATAGCTTCCTTCTAGCATTTGATAGCAATGTTCTTTTCAATCATTAGAGTTCTTGCACAATCCATGATAGATCTATTCCTTCTTTCAACTATTCCATTTTTGTTGGGAATTCTAAGTGTTGATACCTATCTTTTGATTCCCCCTTCAATGTAAAAGTTATTGAACTCCTGGGAGATGAATTCACCACCTCTGTCTAACCTCAAGCATTTTAGTCTTTTTCCTATTTCCTTCTCTACTCTGGCCAAATACCATTTGAACTTCTCAAATGCTTCTGATTTCTCTCTCAGATACATGATAGTCATCATTCTAGAATAATCATTAACAAAAAGAATGAAGAACTTTTCTCTAGTATAACTCTCAATTCCAATAGGTCCACACAAATCCGTATGCACAATTTTCAAAATTTCTTTAGACTGATAATTCTTACTTTTAAAGATAGTCTTTCCCATCTTACCAATCTAACAATTCTTGCATAGACCAACATCAGGCTTCTTTATACTAAGAATGCCTCTTACTTTCCTAAATTTGCTTATTTTCACCATATTATCAAAGTTCACATGACATAACCTTCTGTGTCGTAACCAACTTTCTTCAACTTGAGCAATAAAGCATGAAAATTCACCAAGTTCAAGATAGAAAAAGTTACCTTTTTTTTGTATGCCTAATATAATCATCTTTCCTTTCTCATCCAACAGTCTTGCTTTTCCATGCATGAATTCCACTTTGAATCCAATATTGAGTAGTTGTGCCACACTCAACAAATTGTGTTTTAGAACTTCAACCCAATAGACATTATCACATACAAGCTCTTTGGTTAGTAAAATTCTTCCTCTTCCTTTTATGCAACAAGGTTCATTATTACCAAATCTCACACTACCACCATCATAGTCTTCAAATCGTTCAAAATTAGTTTTGTCACTAGTCATATGATGAGAGCAACCACTATCTATGATCCATGTATCATTTTTTCTAACATGAGAGATAAGTGCCATCTTATCTTCCTCATCATTATCAGATTCATCTTTTACAACAATGTAAACAATTTCATCTTCACCATCATCAGAATCATTAGAATCCTTAGCCATGAAACATGTTTTCTTACCTTTGTCCTTGAATGATTTGAAATCTTTCTTGCCATTGCACTTGTGACCTTTCTTCTCATCCTTATTTTGCTTGTTTGGGCACCTAGCAGCAATATGTCCAATTTCCTCACATGAAAAATAGATTAGAGGAACCTTACCTTTGTATTTTCCTTTGCCTCTAGAATATTTTCTTGCTAGTAGAGCTTCAACCACCTCAAGATCACTATCAAAACTCTGTTTTGGTTCTTCTTCATTTCTGATTGAGAATCCTTTATTTTCTTGCCCTTTTCTTTGAGTGAAGCTTGGCTTCAAATACTGATTCAATATTCTTGGAAACTAGAACATAGTTGTCATAGTTATCTAGCTCAAACGCAGTCAATCTTCCTACTATGGCTTCTAAATTTATCTTATGATTTGCTTCACACCTTCTTTCTTGAATTGCAAAAACTCTAATTGCATAAATGGGAAGTAATGTTCTAAGAACTTTACTTACAACTGTTTCCTCCTCAATGTCTCCTCTAGAAGCCTTGATTACACTGATGACTACTTTGACTCTTTCAACATATTTATCAATGTTTTCATCCTCTCTCATCCTCATCTGATCAAATTTCCTCTTAGAATTTCTACTTTGGCTCTTCTCACATTGTCATCACCTCCATAGATATCGTTTAGCTTGTTCCACATTTCAAAAGTAGTTTTGTAGTCCTTGACATCATCAAAATTTTCATAGCTTAGAGCAGATGCAATGTCTATCATCATGGTGTTATGAGTCTTCTTCTCAGTAATGTCATTGATAGATAGTGTACCAAAAGGAGTTACATATGCTTCATCAAGATATTTCAATCTTGTATCTCCAATGGAAGCTAGATGGAGTCTCATGAGACCTTGCCATGCTAAAAAGTTATCCCTGTTAAGCCTTGGAATTTTCCTCTTGTAAGACATCCTGATCTTTAGCTTAGATCCTTGAAATCCTTCTTACAAGCATCAAAAGTTTTGATACCAATTGTTGGAAATATAGATGGAGTAACTGGGGGGGGGGATGAATTAGTTACTACAAAAATAAATCCACAAATCCCTTATATGTCTTATAAACTTAGTTACTACTATCACTCAATAGCCACACAAAAAAATGTTGTAACTTAGTAGATGTATGTTAACTTATTACTGATCTTTAAGCATTCACAAAGATTTAACATGCATGAAAAAAAGTAAGAATATGAACACAGGAGACAACAAATTTAACATGGAAACCCAATATGGGAAAAACCACCAAGTAACTAGCTACCAATTTTCACTCTTCTAAAGTGAGCCCTATTAGGAGCACACCTTGTTAAAGGTTACAAAACACACTATTAGGTGTGACCTTGTTAAAGGATTTAATCACCCTACTAGGAGTGGCCTTGTTAGAGGACTTAAGAACAATTCAATAGAACTATCCACCTTGTTAGAGGATTTACAAAAATGGTTGTTAAACCAACTCTATTAAGAGATTTAGGAATCACTGCTACAATTGTGAGAAAGTAACAATGAAGTGACCTGAATGAGATGCAACTAAAATTTGTTGTTACAAATCTCTATTTTTCTTCAGTAGATCCTCTCTGATTGAATGCAACTTTGTTGCTCCTCAAGGATATCTGATCCTTCTTTAAAATTTGCTCACACCTTCTTCTTCACACTTGCATGTTCGCTCATTCATACTTTGAATTCATAATTTGACCTTTTATTTATACTTTATAGATTATCTAGTCAACTCATTTTACAAGTTACAATTACCAATAATCATTACATCAATCAGCTACAAAGACTACATGAAATAATTAAACTTTATTTCCCAAAACAATAAAATCCTTCATTGGCTGACCTTCCTCGGTAGACACTGCTTCAGAAATAATTTCCAGTGTTAACCAACTAAAGCTTGATAAATACTGTGAATTCTACAAAATCCTTTAGAGACTGAGTGAACTTGGTAAACATTGTCTTCCCTTTGTTGACCTTGTGGGCTCAGTAGAAACTAACTTCTATCATAGAAACCTTCGACACCTAAGTGAGCTTGGTAGACTCTGTAATTTTCTTTACTAATCAATTGATCTTAGTAGACTTTTTTTGATAACTGATATTACATTTTTGTAACATCAAAGACAACACACAATTGAGCAATTGTATCCAACACCTTTCTCGATATGTCTCTCTTCACATACAAGCTTTGCATATACACACTCACATGCACACACTAATTGTTTGTCTCTATATCTCTTTAAATAGAGAATCTTTTGTTTACCATTTTCTACATCCACTATACATCTTAGGGTTTATGATTAGATTCAACACTATTCACTGTATATGTCCATTTTCTTGATATTCTTCTAAAAACTTCTCTAGAATTCAACTGTTAGGTTTTACCTAATCCTTGCCTTGAATTTAATGATCCAACTCATCAATGTTATCTTCAACATGTATTACATCTCCCAAGAAATCAACTAAGTTGGCTTGATCTCAAAATTTCCTTGAATTCATTCTTATAGTATCACTCAATAATCTCTATAGTTTGGCACTTGATCGTCACTAAAATACTTAGTCATTGTAAATATTTCTGGCTAGGCATCAACTATCTTGCTCAATCTACTAATGCTCAGTCAACACTAGATTTGATTGGCACTAATTGTAGCTTGATGACAATAGCATTACTCAACACTAACTATATTTTAAACGTCTACTCAGCTTTTCTTAACTTTCTTGACATAAACAATCACTTTTCTTTATCAAATGTCTAGTGTAACTTGCTTTTCATATCTCAATCTTTCCTCTAGATGCTACGGTTATAAGTATATTCTCAAATCCTCTTCATCAATAAATTAGATATGAAATTTAGATTAGGTAGCAATAAGTCTCATCAATATATTTGACATTAATGAGAAAATAACAATTGATAAAATTCAACCTTGGAGTTGAACTTCTCAGATTGGAAAATCTGTATCTTAAACTATGAATCCATATCTAAATCTACATTTAAAACCTAACAAGGTGGACCTCTAAATTTGAAGCTTGAACTTTGATTCTATAAACTCAAACTTAAACCCTAAAACTAGATGTTGTGATTCTAAATTGAATCTTGAATTTGAACTTGGATTTGAACCCTAACTCTCTAAATTTGCAAGCTCAATTTTGAACTTTGAACTTGAACCTATGAAATTTGAGGTTCAAAATTTAGGTTCAACATATCTTCAAAATATTGTCTTCTTCACAATTCATAGTTTTCAAAACCATCATTAATAATAAAAAGAAACCCAAAGACTAGGATGATGTTGATTTGAAAAATTTCAAACTTGGGTACCAAAAGTGGGCTTACAGTTGGCTCTTACTGGAGATGTGGGTCATGAGGAACTTGAAGAATCTAGAAAAACTCTAGTAGAAGACTAGTGCTCAGCCATTGTGAAAAAGAAGTTGGCATACAATAGAGATCAAAAGGACCTATTACAAAGAGGGGAAGAGAAAGGGGACACCAAAGCACCTAAACTACCAGCAAGCTAAAAGAAACCAACTACATAAACATACCAAAAGCTCAAAGAGCAACAAGATATTTACAAGTATACACAAGTTAGAAGAACTCGCCATTGAACTAGGGGTGGGGAGGACTTACACAAAGCCATTCACTAGTTGTTAGAAGAAAGATCCTTTTTAGAACAATGAATTGCATCGACATGGCATAACCCAACACCACTTCCATTTGCAAAACTCTCCATCTTGGTAACTCAAACTCAGTATGTGGAATCTTATCAATCAACCACCACACCCATAAAGCCATATATCATCATAAATTTTTGCATTTTCTTGATCCTTTTGTGTAGAACTTATAAGACCTTTTCCAATATCCAACTGAAACAAATGATATTCAAATACTTCTATAGAAGAGATTGAGACATTTTCTTTATACACACACTTGGGATCAGTAGAAGTAAACGGATATTTATGATTGCAAAAATCCTAAAAAAAAAATGAGCTTCTTCAAACATGGGGTCAACCTTGACTGGGTTAAATTCATCACCACTTGTCTCTATTCAGTTTGAAAATCCTTCATATAAAGAAAAGAAATGAGAGCTTATACTTGAAGCTTTCATAGAATCCATCCCTTCTTTGTCAATTGAGAAGGACTGGAGAATAACTTCTTGATTACAAGGCAACAAGCTTTCTAAGATATCCAATGGTCTTTTGCATTGTATTACTCTTTGCTTCACACTTGTCTTAACACTTTCTATTCCAATGGGAAAGAAACAATCTTTCTCACCCAAAGGTGATCTATATATCTAGAATAAGGGGTTGTCTCTAATAGTGACATGCTCACAAAACCCCATTGGTAGGTATAAAGAATTAGGCATACTCCAAGTAATTTTACCTTTTGATTATATAAATTCTTTCTCTATCTTACTTGCTTCTCAATCTTCTTTCCTGATTTCTGACAAGAACCCTTCAATAATCTATTCTTCATTTAAAGAATCATTACCCAAGAGAGTTGATACTACCCTAGGTTGTGGTCTTTTGAGATCCTCATTTTTCTTAAGTGTTGTATTCATTTCAAATTTCTCTCCCTCTTCTAAATTGTGAGAATCTAAAAAGTGTCCTGCTAGCCATGAACTAATTCTATTCTCAATATAAGAAAACTCATATGAAGAAAAAGACTCCACAATAGGCCAACTTAAAGAACCATACATATCTTCCTTTCTTGTTAATTTTTAATCTCTATAAGGTTGCATTATTTCTTTTTCAGTGGATAAGGGTGGCTGCTTCGTGGTTTCATCTTCACAAGGGGTACCTCCTAAGCTATTTAGTGATCCTTGAGGTTGAGTTTTCTCAACACTATCATCAACATGATTTTCATCTTCTTCAAGGATCTCCTTTCTAAGAAGAGTTTCAAAACCATAGGGCTGACTTATGGGGCATAGTTCCAACTTACTTCTATCACAAGTCACATTCTCTTCATAAGGCCAAGAAGATTCTTGTCAAATCTCTTTCTCATTCATAACAAGGTAGTTGTAGGAGAGGGATGAAATAGAATAACTAGAACTTCATCATTATCCACCTCTAGCTACTTCTCAAGTTGTTGCACTCTTTCATATACATTCTTCCAAATCTTTTAGCTTGTGAAATTTGTAACACAAACTCCTCCATAGTAGGGTATAATTGTGATCATATTCAAGGCTAAGGTTTATTTTTATAGCTTATAAAATGCTTTCTTTACAATGTTCCCAGAAGTCTCATATAAATTTTTCTTTCATTTACATGATCTCCAAGATGTTAGGGTTAGGTCTCAGCTTCTTTGAAAAATTTCTACCTAGCATAGTTATTTTCATAGAGTTGCTAATCTCCTGCACATAGAGATAAATTGAAAACTGAGGAACCAAATATCAGGCACTAATTTTTTCTTTCGAGTCCCCTATAGAGTCACCAAAAATATGTTAGTAAATAGATTTGTCCTCCAAAAAATAATGAAAAGAATTGACTTGAATTATCTAGAAAGGACAAGAGATACTAATAGTTGGATGAGTTATCATAGATTGTAACTCTTTTCTAAAACAAGAGGTACAACTCCCTCCAAAAATATTTACAATGAATTAAATATTGATTTATGTTTTTTACCAAATGAGACAAAGGCTTCATAAATTTTTTTCATCACTATGGGACAAATGCAATCATCAAGATTACAAAATAATAGATGATAGAAAAAGAAGAAAATAGCCATAAGACTATCTACAAAGTTTTTCAGCCTCTAGAGGAAATTAAAAGAATAGCATGATCTATTTTTCCAATTGCAAGTTTATTAGCCAACTGACTTACAAATTCACTCAAACTTGAAATAATATCATAGGACTGTATTCAAGAATATGAAAGAAATAATCATATACTTAGTTTTAATTATAATAATTGATATTCAGACCTTAAGATCAAATATATAAATATTCCCTTTTATTTAAAGAAAACATGACAGAACAATCAAAAGAGCACTATTCCCCTACCCATACATTCAAGTTTTAAAAATGCAAATATTCCATACATCTTCCTCTCTTACAATAAACAAGCCATGAAAATATCTTCCCCCCTTCTATAGCCTCAAAATTGTTAAGAGTAAAAAGAAGAGCCCTACGAAATTTACAATATTAAAATAAATACATTATTTGGTTTCCTAGTTGAATCTTTAAGAAATATTGAATCCCCTTTTAGGCATGAATCAAATTTCTTTAATAACTAATTCTCCAAGAGTTGTTAGAAACCTCTTCTATCTTCTAATATCTTTCCAAATACTAGGAGTGATAATATTTAATGCATACACATGATTTATTAACATGTGGCTTTAGTTGTGTGTACAACTTCATCTACTCAGGCATTATCATCATTGGGACCATATAGAAAGCATTCAATTTGTCTATTGATGAAGTGCAATGGTGAGAATACTACAAGTGAAGCAAGCCATTCAAAGATCATGGTGAATGTATGAGAACCTTCAAACTACTAGAGGTGGCATGATTCACACTTTGGTTACCCACCACAGTGATGTGCATGTGTCCTTAGAAAAATGATTTTTCAGGAATCATTATCTCTGAACTATTTTTACCTTCGATTGTTGCAAGCATTCTGCCAAAAAGTTATCTTGTATTGGATATGCCTCTACCATATTAAAATGAATCCTTATAGAGAATAACCTATGTCTTCTAAAGACTAAGTTAATTTCTCATTATCAATCCATGATGAACTTGATTCACCATTGCAACTGGTAGGATATTATCTCTACTAATCTAAAAGACATAAGATAATGTTTTTCTTCATCTATGATGATTCACATTCAGCACCATTACACATTAATAGTTTTGGAATTTAACCTTTGTGTTTTTATGAATCATAGTTATATCTGAAAAATATTTCTTGCAAGGATTATTACTTGCTCACATCCATTGAAGATGTGGTGATTGTGCATTTTTTAAACATATACATGTTCTTTCCATAGATTTGCAAGGCACATATATAATCAAGGTGTGTTGGATACAATTGTTCAATTGTGTGCTGTCTTTAATGTTACAAAAATGTCATATTAGTTATCAGATAGAGTCTACCAAGCTCAGTTGGTCAGCAAAGCAAATTACAGAGTATACCGAGCGTTCCCAAAAATTAGTCTGTGGAAACAGTTTCTACTGAGCTCTCTCGAGCATTGAAGGTTTTGGTGGTAGAAGTTAGTTTCTACCGAGCTCACAAGGTTCACAAAGGAAAGTTAGTGAAAATTGGTAGCTAGTTAATTGGTGGTTTTTCCCATATTGGGTTTCCACGTTAAATTTTTTGTCTCCTGTGTTCATGTTCTTACTTTTGTTCATGCATGTTAAATCTTTGTGAATGCTTAAAGATCAGTAATAAGTTAACTTACAGTACATCTACTAAGTTATAGCATTTTTCTGTGTGGCTATCGAGTGACAATAGTAACTAGTTTATAAGACATCTAAGGGATCTGTGGATTTATTTTTGTGGTAACTAATTCATCCCCCCTCTTAGTTACTCCATCTATATTTTCAACAATTGGTATTAGAGCACTTGGTGCTTGCAGGAAGGATTTCAAGGATCTAAGCTAAAGATCAGGATGTCTCACAAGAGGGAAATTTCAAGGCTTAACAAGGATAACTTTTTAGCATGGCAAGGTCTCATGAGACTCCATCTGGCTTCCATTGGAGATACAAGATTAAAATATCTTGATGAGGAATATGTAACTCCTTCTTGTACACTACTGTTAATGACATAGCTGAGGAGAAGGCTCATAACACCATGATGATAGATATTGCATCTGCCCTAAGCTACGAAGAATTTTATGATATCAAGGACTACAAAACTACCTTTTTTATGTGGAACACACTGAAAGATATCTATGGGGGTGATGATAATGTGAGAAGAGCCAAAGTAGAAAGTTTAAGAAGACAATTTGATCAGATGAGAATGAGAGAGGATAAGAACATTGCTAAATATGTTGAAAGTGTCAAAGCAAACATTAGTGCAATCAAAGCTTCTAGAGGAGATATCAAAGAAGAAATAGTTGTAAGTAAAGTTCTTAGAACATTACTTCCCATTTATGAAATTAGAGTTTCTACAATTCAAGAAAGAAGATGTGAAGCAAATGATAAGATAAATTTAGAGGCCATAGTAGGAAGATTGACTGCATTTGAGCTAGATAACTATGACAACTATGTTCCAGCTTCCAAGAACATTGAATTAGCATTTGAATGCAAGCTTTCACTCAAAGAAAAGGGAAAGAAGATAAAGGATTCTCAGTTAAAAAGTGAAGAAGAATCATAATAGAGTTCTGACAGTGATCTTGAGGTGGTTGAAGCTCTACTAGCAAGGAAATATTCTAAAGGCAAAGGAAAATACAAAGGTAAGGTTCCTTTGATCTTTTTTTCATGTGAGGAAATTGGTCATATTGCTGCTAGGTGCCCAAACAAGAAAATTAAGGATGAGAAGAAAGATGACAAGTGCAATGGCAAGAAAGACTTCAAATCATTCAAAGACAAAGGTAAGAAACCATGTTTCATGGCTAAAGATTCTAAGGATTCTAACAATAGTGAAGATGAAATTGTTTACATTGTTGTGAAACATGAATCTAATAATGATGAGGAAGATAAGATGGCACTTATGTCTCATGTAAAAAAAAATGACACATGGATTATAGATAGTGGTTGCTCTCATCATATGACTGGTGATAAAACAAAGTTTGTACATTTTGAAGACTATGATGGTGGTAGTGTGAAATTTGGTAATAATGAACTTTGTTGTATAAAAAGAAGAGGAAGAATCTCACTAACCAAAGAGCTTGAATGTGATAATGCCTATTGGGTTCAAGGTCTAAAAAAATCTCTGTTAAGTGTGGCACAACTAATCAATATTGGATTCAAAGTGGAATTCATGAATGGAAAAACAAGACTGTTGGATGAAAAAGGAAAGTTGATTGGATCAGGCATACAAAATAAAGGTAACTTGTTCTATCTTGAACTTGGTGAATGTTCATGTTTTATTGCTCAAGTTGAAAAAAAGTTGGTTATAACATAGAAGGTTATGTCATGTGAACTTTGATAACCTAGTGAAAATAAGAAAATTCATGAAAGTAAGAGGCATTCCTAGTATAAAGAAACCATATGTTGGTCTATTCAAGAATTGTTAGATTGGTAAGATGGGAAAGACTAGCTTTAAAAGAAAAAACTATTAGTTTGAAGAAATTTTGGAGATTTTGTATATTGATTTATGTGGACCTACTGGAATTGAGAGCTATACTAGAGAAAAGTTCTTCATTCTTTTTTTTTGATGATTACTCTAGAATGATGACTGTCATGTATCTGAGGGAGAAATTAGAAGCATTTGATAAGTTCAAATGGTGTTTGGCCAGATTAGAGAAGGAAACAAGGAAAAGACTAAAATGCTTGAGATCAAACAGAGGTGGTGAATCCATCTCCCATGAATTCAATAACTTTTGCATTGAAAGGGGAATCAAAAGACAAGTATCAACACCTGGAACTCTTGAGTAGAATGGAATAACTGAAAGGAGGAATAAATCTATCATGGATGGTGCAAGAACTCTAATGATTGAAAAGAACATTGCTATCAAATACTGGAAGGAAGCTATCAACACTGCAGTTCATACCTTGAACTGAGTACAACTAAAGAAGGAATCATTCAAGACCCCATATGAGTTATGGTATGGCTATAAACCCAATGTAAGTTACCTAAAAGTATTTGGAAGTAAATGTTATATTTTGAAAGAATCTAGAAAAGGAAAATTTGATGTGAAGGGTGATGAAGGCATATTTTTGGCATATTCTTGCCAGTGTAAGGCATATAGATGTTTGAATTTATCTACTCACAAAGTTATAGAAAGTGCACATGTGAAAGTTGATGAGTTTGTAGAGAGGACTGAAGAAGAAAGAAAAAAGGAACCAAAAGATTACAAGAGATTTTTTTTCATTGATCCTGATATAGTGCTAGATACATCTGTCAATCAGGAAACTTCTACTCCTTAGTCTTTAGTCACCGAGTTGCAAGAAGTTCAAACCAAGTTGAAGGAACTTGAGTCACATTTAGATGCTATCGAGCCAATTCCTATTGAGTCTAAAAGACTCGAGCAATAGTCAGAACAACTAGAAATTAAAATTGAAATTCAAAATGAGGACAATGGAACTCCATCAAAAGGTAAGTAACCTGTATTAGCAATGTATGTATGGAGACATCATGCCCTAGATTAGATTATTGGAGACAAATTTGAAGGTACTATGACAAGAAGTAAGTTAAAAGGTACTTGTTTACTTGCTGATTTTAAACCTAGAAATGTCAAAGATGCATTGGAAAATGAAAGTTGGATTGAGGCTATGAATGAAGAGATAGAGAAAATAGAGAAAAACAAAACATGGAATCTTGTACCTACGCCCAAAGATAAACTTGTGATTGGAACAAAGTGCATATTAAGAAATAAGTTAAATGAAGATGGAAAGGTATCAAGAAACAAAGCTAGACTGGTATGTAAAGGATACTCTCAAGAAGAAGGAATAGACTATGTAGAGACTTTCACATCTGTTGCAAGACTGGAAGGTGTTAGGACCCTACTTTCATATGCTGCACACAAAGGATTTAAGGTATATCAAGTGGATGTCAAATTTGCATTTCTCAATGGTATTCTAGATGAAGAAGTTTTCATTGAGCAACTTGAAGGTTTTGTTAATCTAGACAAGAAGGACATAGTCTGCAAATTACACAAAGCATTGTATGGTCTGAAACAAGCCCCTAGAGAAACATATGAAAGATTACATAACTAGTTTATTTAGATTGGTTTTCAGAGAACTAATGATAATAGTAGCTTGTATATCAAGGAAGGACCAGATAACAAGATTTTTTTGGCAGAAGTATTTGTAAAATGATACTTTTTTCACAGGAAATGATGATCTATGCAAAGAATTTTTAGAGAAAATAAACAAGAAATTTGAAATTTCTATGTTTGGTGAGATTAAATTCTTTGTTCATCTTCAAATTCAGCAGAGCAAGAATCTGATCTACATTACTTAGTCAAAATATATCAAAGAGATACTCAAGAAATTTGGTATGGAAGATTGTAAACTAGTTAGGACTCCCATGTGTATTGGACTAAAGCTTATGAAGGATGATGAATCCAAAGAAGTAGATCAAACCTTATATAGATCAATGATTGGAAAGTTGTGGTCTATAGTTCATACAAGGCTAGATATTGCTCTTATAGTTGGTATTGTAGCAAGATTTTTAGAAAAACCAAGAGAAAACCACCTGATGGCAATCAAAAGGATCTTGAGATACTTGAAAGGAGCTAAAGATTATGGTTTGTGGTATAAATTTGGAGGTAATCTAGACTTGAAAGTGTTTATTGATGCTGATTGGGTAGGAAACATTGATGATGGAAAGAGTACAAATGGTGGAGCATTCTTTCTTGGAAAGAGGTTGGTTTCTTGGACAAGTAAAAAGAAAAATTGTACATCACAATCTATAGCAGAAGCAGAGTATGTTGCTACAACAATAAATTGTTCTAATATTATTTGGTTTAAATAGTTGTTAGAAGACATGAATGTGGAAATAAAATAACCATTTGTTATGTTTTTTGATAATACAAGTGCAATTAACATATCTAAAAATCTAGTGATGCATTCAAAAACCAAGCACATTGCAATAAAGTATCACTTTCTTAGAAAATTGGTGCAGGATAGGAAGATAGGATTTGAATATGTTCATACAAAAGAACAAATTGCTAACATATTCACCAAGCCATTACCTAAGGATGCCTTCTTGTATCTAAGATGTAAGTTAGGGGTCATTCCCCTATCTAAATTTCACTAAAATGAAGTTTTAGTGATGCATCAACTAGAACAAAGTTGAAGATCTTTTTAGTTGATGCAGCATAGTCATGGAAACATTGCATATGAATCAGTAATCAAGGTACATTGTTACTCATTTGGCTTATCTTTTCTTTGGCATGTGTTGTCAAAGAGGGGGAGTGTAGTGTCATAGTTATGAAATTTGAATTTGTTTGTGGAGAGTTTTTTGTTTGTAAAGAAGCTATGTAATTCCTTCACAGAGGGAGATTTCTGTATTTGAGAAGTTTGTGGCATAAAATCTAAGAGGGAGAATTATTTTGTCAAAAAAGACTTGTTTTCAAATTTCATCTGCTATGACATGTTGTGTTGTCATCAATGCCAAAGAGGGAGATTGTTGGATACAATTATTCAATTGTGTGTTGTCTTTGATGTTACAAAAATGTCATATTAGTTATCAAGAAAAGTCTACCGAGCTTAGTTGGTCAGTAAAGTGAATTACAAAGTCTACTGAGCATTCCTAAAAGTTACTCTTTGGAAACAATTTCTATTGAGCTCACTTGAGCATCAAAGGTTTTTGTGGCAAAAGTCAGTTTCTACCGAGCTCACAAGGTTCACAAAGGAAAGTTAGTATTTACCGAGTTCATTCAGTCTCCAAAGGATTTTGTAGAGTTCACAGTGTTCACCGAGCTTTAGTTGGTTGACACTAGAAATAATTTCTAGAGAAATGTTTACCAAGCAGGGTGGGCCAATGAACGATTTCATTATTTTAGGAAATAAAGTTTTATTGTTTCATGTAATGAATGTAGCCAACTAATGTAATGATTATTGATAATTGTAACTTGTAAATGAGTCGACTTGACAATTTGTAAGGTATAAATAAAAGGTCAAGTTGTGAATTCTAAAGAATGAGAAATGAATGAGCGAGCATGAAAGTGTATTGATTGTGAAGAAGAAGGTGTAATCAAATTTTGAAGAAGGATCAGATATCCTTGAGGAGTAGAAAAATTGTATTTGATCAGAGAGGATCTAGTGAAGCAGAATAGAGATCTATATCAAAAAATTTAGTTGCATATCATTTAGGTCAATTCATTGTTGCTTTCTCACCATTTTAGTAGTGATTTCCAAATCTCCTAACAGAGTTGGTTTAACAACCATTTTGTAGATCCTCTAACAAGGTGGACAGTTCTATTGAATTGTTCTAAAGTCCTCTAGCAAAGCCACTCATAGCAGGGTGATTAAATCCTTTAACAAGATCACACCTAAGAGTGTGTTTTGTAACCTTTAACAGGGCTGGCTCCTAACAGGGATCACTTCAAAAGAGTGAAATAGGTAGCTAGTTACTTGGTGGGTTTTCCCATATTGGGTTTCCATGTTAAATCTGGTGTCTCTTGTGTTCATGTTATTACTTTTATACATGCATGTTAAATCTTTTTGAATGCTTAAAGATCAGTAATAAGTTAACTTAGAGTACATCTACTAAGTTACTATATTTTTCTATGTGTCTACTAAGTGATAGTAGTAAATAGTTTATAAGATATCTAAGAGATCTGTGGATTTTTTTTTGTGGTAACTGATTCACCCCCCCACTCTTAGTTACTCCATCTATATTTCCAAAAAGGTCTATCATGTATCTAATGACATACCCATTTTAAGTGATCTATCTTTAATCACTATATTGATGGTCTTCCTCATTTGGAAGAGAACATGATGATGGATCTCAATCATGAAGAAATGGTTTGACAATGTTTGTATCAATTCCCCAAGTTGTAAAAAGAATTGATTACTCTTATATTCGCTTTGAGTATAGAGTTAACCATACTCTATTTCACCATATCATACGATACTCAATTTAACCATCAACTCATATGACAATGCTTCAATCAATATTCTCTCATACTTATGGAGCTTTATAAACATATGTCCATTGATCTTTTAAACCCATCCCACCACTTGAAAGATATTAGGTACAATGTTCAATGCATGCCTTGGTATCTCTTTTGAATTGATAATTAGAGCCATGTAGATCTAGTATCTCTTGATTTAACAATAAAATGGAGAATTCACGTACATGCCTCTCATTAGTGGAGTAAGGTACACACATCAACAGATTTAACTTCCATGTGACATTTCAATTTAATGATTGATGAATGTAAATGACTAAGTCATGGGGTCTATTGGAATTACTCCATTTCTTTTACATTAATTGGAAGCATTTAGAAATCAATCTTTGGAGACAAATTCATGTGAGTGATAGATTTATAAACCTTCTAACTATTTTCAATAAAACACACATACACCAAGTTGCGTATGATTTGGCTTTTCTAAAAAAGAAATTTGAAAAATTCCTAAAGCATCTTTGAGGAAAATGTTATATAATGATTGATATAGAGGAACTAATCATTTCCCTCACTGACGAGAAGATAAAAGAGAAATAGGCCCATCAAGGATATATTAGAAAGTTTGGAATCTGCAACATTGGCATAGTGAAGCCAAACTATTATTTTTCCCTCTAGGATTTCAAACTCTCACACTGATGCACTTTAGATCACTGAACCTTAAACTTGAACCTTGGAGTTGAACTTCTTAGACCATTGAATCTATATCTTGAACTATGAATCTACATCTAAATCTACATTTCAAACCTAACAAGGTGGACCTTTGAATTTGAAGCTTGAACTTTGATTCTATAAACTCAATATTTAACCCTTGAATTGCATATTGTGATTCTAAATTGAACCTTGAATTTATACTTGGATTTGGACATTGACTCTCTAAATTTGAAAGCTCAATTTTTAACTTTGAACTTGAACCTGTAAACTTCAAAATTCAAAGTTCAGGTTCAACATATCTTCAAAACACTATCTTCTTCACAAGTCATAGTCTACAAAAACATCATTAGCAATAAAAATCAACCCAAACACTAGGATAATGTTGATTTGCATAATTTCAATCTTGGATACCAAAAGTAGGCTTACACTAGAAAAGTAAGAAAACGATGGAAACTTCTTACATCCCCTAAAAAATTAGGAGTTGGCTAATTAAGGATGACTTCTACCTTAGAAGGATCATTTTTCAAACTACAATATGATACCTTAAAACCAATATAAATATGTTCAATTTTGAGTAACTCACTCTTCTCCAAGTTGATAATCAATTTCTCCTTATGTAGCTTCTTGAGATCCATATCCAAGTGTTTAAGATACTCCTTAATCCATATAAAGATCAAAATGTTTTCAAGCTATATTGTAAAAATATTTCCAAAAAAAATAGCAAGGACCTCATTCATAAGGCTCATAAAGGTGCTAGGTGCATTTGTGATCCCAAAAGGCATCACAAGCCATTCTACAGTCCTTCATTAGTTTTGAAGGTTGTCTACCACTCATCCCCTTGTCTGATCCTAATGTAATGATAGCCTAAATTTAAGTCCCCCTTTGAAAAATAGCATACTCCAATCAATTAGTCCATTAGTTCCTATGTCCTAGGCATAGCGAATATGTATCAAATTGTGATATTGTTAATGGCCCTTTGTTGGTGTAACTAGATATTACTAATTAGATTTTACTTATGTCTAAATTGGATGATGAGATTTCATATTTGTCATGTAGACACATAGATGTATATATTGTATTTAAGAACATGTTGTCTCATGCCTCTCTTTGTGTGATACACCTTTGTATTCTTATCTTTGCATTATTGCACATAATTGCATGCACAATGGAGGATAATCTAGCTTTGGAAATGTGCTTAGTTTTTATTCTTATCACTTTCATTACTCCTTGTTATCATGTATTGCTTATATATTTAGGCACTTCTACCTTGTAAATCAAGGGCATGAGCATTGTCTGCTTGATCATTATTTACTTAAGAAATTGATCATTTTTTCCTATCTCTCTTGTGCTATCTCTTGAGCTTCTAGATCCTAACATTACATTCATTTCCTTAGGAAAATTCTTACATGGTATTAGAGCTTGAGATGTATTTGTACACCTTTGAATATTTACACATCCTCCACTTTCCATCTTTCTTGAGAACCAATATTGTGGGAACTATTTAAGGACTTAGACTTTTCCTTATAGTCCATTTATCTAGAAATTTGTCCACATGTTTTCTTATTTTTTCATTTTGAGTAGGGGTCATCTTATAAGAATATATGTTTTGTAAGTTAGCTCCTAGTATTTTATATATGTAATAGATATGTTTCTCATAGGGGGTAATGCATCAGGTATCTCCTTGACTACAATGTATTTAAACTAATCAACAATTCTTGGAATTTTGTAGGAACCTCAGTTTTAGCCTCAATGTTATTTTCATCTTTAGGTTTAACCATTATTGCATAGCCCTAGTCACCTTCTATTTTCAAAAACTTTAAGAATCCTTACCAATAACTAACATGAAATTGGATCCTACATGTTTATCTTCACCCTGATCAAGTCAAGGGTCCATTTGATAATTCCTACCCTCCTTAGTTATCATATAGGATTTTATTTTCCCATCATGTATGGCTTTAACATCATACTACCATGGATGACCTAATAGTATATGGAAAGTATCCATAGGGAGTATATCACACAAAACTATGTCCTTATAATCATGTACCTCGAACTCTACCCATGTTTGTTCATCCTTTAATAGTTGTTGACCCTTATTTAGTCATTGGGCTAGTGTAAGGCAATATTTTTAACTTCAACTTCTCTACCATTTCCATAGCAACAATGCTTTCATTTGCAAACATTAACATGGAAATTATGGTTGGTTATGAAGTGTGCCTTCCTTTGAGGGGGTTCTTAATGTTGTGACACCTTCAATAATGTTCTCTTTATTATTAGATTTTCTCCTTCCATGTTCGGTACTACTTAAGTGAGATCACACTATAATTAACTTCTTCTTGGACTATATGGGTTCCCTACATGATAACTAGAATCCATTTTAGGCCATCTACACATGGTATGTCCCACCTAATTATAGTTGTAGCATTTACTAGTAAATACAATGGCACTTTTTCCTTGCTTCCCAAATCTTAATCTAGAATTGATTCTTCCTCTAAAGCCTCCTCTATATGTTCCTCCTCTTCCACTACTCTCTCTACTTCCCTTAGTTAGAGGGGTTTCTCCACCATTTTTAGCAATATTATCTCTACCAAAGGCTCTCCTTCCTCTATATCCTCTCCCACTCTACTGCTTTGAATCTTTTATCCTATCCTTTTAATTTTAGCTTCTTCCCATAATGTCAATTAAAAGAACTTATGGATCATGTTAAGGGCTAGGATAATTATCTCATCTTCTATATTCTATCTCGAACCATTCAAATATCTAGCAAACTTTTTCACTTAATTCTCTCATTTCTTGGATCTCAAATTGAGCTTATGGAATTCTTCTATATATTTATTTATATCCAACTCTCTATATTTCAGGTTCTATGATCTCTTATGAATTTTTACCTCATAATATCAAAGAGAGAATTGGGTCTTTAATCTAATATATATTCTCTCCCAAGATGTCATATTTTTCTTCTTGACTTGTATTATTTCTTCTTGCATTATATTCCTCCAAACCAAGGCATTATATTCCACCTTTAAACCTGCTTTTGTAGCATTGATTTTCTTGTCATCTAGTACTTCCTTGCTATCAAAATTATCATTGATTGCATCTATGCAATCTAACAATTCTTCCCTATTCAAATTTCCATTAAATATAGGCAATCTTTCAAAATGATCTTTACTAATGGACTTAAAGGTATCTAAGAATACTTTTTTTTTATCAAGCTAACTCTCAAGATCTATGTTGAAAATATAAGAGGGGTAACTAAGAGGGGAGGGGTGAATCAGTTACCACAAAAACAAATCTTTTTCCGTTAAATTTCAAATAAAAAATTCATTGATCATATGTAATTGGATAGCTTGGTTAACACTATAACAATACTGATGCTCAATTAACAAAGCAATCTTAGTATTTATTAAAATATTTTATCCTTTAGTAACTTAGTTATAGAAACATAAAACATAAGAAAATAACATGAACACAGATGACACAAAGATTTAAGGTGGAAATCCAATTTAGGAAAAACCACCTTGCAACTAGTCAGAATAAATTTTACTTTTCTGAAGTGAACCCTATTAGGAGCCAACCCTTTTAAAGGTTGCAAAACATACTGTTAAGTATGACCCTATTAGAGGATTTAGACCACCTTATTAGGAGTGGCCTAGTTAGAGGATTTCAAACACTTCAATCATGAAATGTCACCTTGTTAGAGGATTTACAAAATGACTATGAAGTCAAGTGTGTTAAGAGGTTTCTTTAATGCTACAATGGTTATAAATAAATATTAATTTGACCTGATTTATGAAGTAACTATCTTTGAAAATTCAAATATCTATTCTATCTTGACCTCTGGATCCTTCTGGATTAGATGTTTATTTGCAGCTTATCTTCCACACTTTCCTGTTATGCCTTTTCTTTTTTTCACATATCCATTTTTTCATATTCTTCTTGATACACTTTATCTTGACAACTTGACCTTTCTTATATTTCATAAGCTACAAATATTTGACTTGAAGACCTTTTCAAAACATCAATAAACATCCAAGTAGTTAGCCTCAAATAATAAAACATTTTATAATTTTAATTTGTTGTCCCTCAGTCACCACTGGAACTAAACACTTGGTTGACACTATGACTTCTTCATTTCTCGACCACTTAATCAAAACATAACTCTTTCAATTCCCAACCACTCAATCCATACTACAAGAAAGAATCCTTTCATTAACCAACTACTCAATTAATAATGGAAAGTGTTCATTACCTGACTACTCAGTCAATACTGAAATATACAAGGTTAATACTACAAACTCTATATTGCTTGGTTAATACTGACATTTGTGTAAACATCAATGACAATATATAATTGAGTGATTGATTCCAAAGAACTCCCTATTTGGCATTGATGATAACACAACATGTCAACATAAGTTGATAAAAGTATGAGTAATTATATAATATCTTTAGTTTCATTATGATTCACATCCATACTAGCTCCCTCTAATATTCTACTTGGATTTGTCTTTGTTTCTTTCTTGTTACTATTCTTCTATAATTTTCTCCCTCTTGGTTGTAGACTCCATCATCAAGACATTCCCTTAATCTCATTAATACTGAGCTTTTCACAAATTTTCGTATCACTATTCCATGTTGACACTAAAATCTCCCTCTTTGACATCAATCACCAAAGGATACATACATCTAAAACTACAATGTACCTTTTGTACTGATTCATATGCAATATCCTTTGCATTTCACTACATCAACATGATCAATCTTTAATGGAGCTTGGTTGATGCCACACTATATGTTTCTTTAGTGAGCATTAGATATTGGAATAACCCCTAGTTTACCTCTTAGATACATAAATGCATCCTTAGGTAAAGCTTTGGTAAATATATTTGCTAGTTGCTCCTTAATTTTCACATATTCCAACTTCACCTCTTTGTCTTAGACCAATTTCTTTAGGAAATAATTTCTTGATTTCACAATAGATAACCACTAGTTCCTTGATTTTTTCCATCATTGCTGACATCAATTTTTTGATCCACATTATGTTAGAACAAGTAACTATCACAAGAACATACTCTGCTTTTGTTGTGGATTAAGAAATATAATTCTTCTTCTTTCTTGTCCAAGACACAAGCCTCTTTCCAAGAAAGAATGCTACTCCACTAGTATTTTCTTGTCATCAATACTTCCTGCCCATTCTATATAAGTAAAGGATCTTAACTCAATATTTCCTTCTTCCTTGTACCATAATACATAGTCTTCATTTCATTTTAGATATCTCACAAATCTTTTGACCATCATCTTGTGATTTTCTTTAGGATTAGCAAAACAACTATGCGAAGTGTCAATGCAATATTAGGTCTTGTGTGGACCACATACTAAAGTTTCTCAAACATTAATCTATAAGTAGTTTGATATACCTCCTTCAAATCATCATTCTTTGAGAGCTTATGTCTAGTAGACATAGGTGTCCCAACTGTTTTAGAATCTTCCATTCCAAATAATTTCAATATTTTCTTGATGTATTTTGAATGAGTAATGAATATTTCATCCTTCATCTAATTAACTTGTAGACCCACAACTTTTTTTATTTCTCCAAACATAGACATTTCAAATTCTTTCCTCTTTTCTTTAGAGCATGATTTACATAAGTTATCATGTCCTATTAATAAGTTATCATCTACAAATATTTTTCAAAGAAACATCTTATCCTATGGTCCTTCCTTGATATAAAAATTGTTATTATCATTTGTCTTCTCAAAACCAATTTTCACTAGATATTGTTGAAAAAGAAATTGATACAAGTATGAATATGTGTTTTAATCATTGTTTTGTCACTAATGTCAAACCTGCTAAGATGATTTTAGTACTATCATTTATTTGATTGATAAAGAGGATTTGATCAAATGAGGTAAGAATAGCACCTAGAGGAAAGGTTGAGTTATAATATGGAAAAGGAGTACAAGGATCAATTAAGATAGTGATATTATAGTACATTGATAATCTACTTAAGGTTGTAAAGAATGGATACACTGAATAAATTCAGAAGAACAAGTTAAACGAAGTATGTCTACTAAGCTTAACAATTTGTGTAGTAGGTGCTGAGAAAAGTTAGTGTAAGTTGAGCAAAAAATAAATTAGAGCCAAACAAAGTCAATTTCAGTATAAGTTGAATAAATTTTAGTTAATTTTGAGCACTAGTAAACTTTAGTTCATGTTAAGTGTTTTGACTATAAATGGCAAGAAACATAGTATGTGTCGAGCATCAGAAGAAAGTTAATTTTGAGTCTTTGCATTATGAGAAAGATCATGAATTTGATAAATCTAGCCAAAAATTTTGATTTCTTGGATTGTGTGAATTGTGTGCAAGATAAGTTGATGAGCTAGCCACACAAAATTCATGATGAACCATTTTGAGTTGAATTTAAAGAAGATTGAAGGAGAAGTTTCTAGAAGGGAATGAAATGAAATGATGGGTAGATTCATTGAATCCTACCTAATCTAATCTAACCCTAAAAAGAATGAAGAAGGATGAACGACAAAATATCTTAATTCTTTATTTATAGAGATGGCTGGTTAGAAGCAAAGGTTGTAATGTGTGAGAACCTAAGAAAGACAAGGAGTCTAAGGTATTACTTCATTCAATGATGTAAGAGAAGAGATTGCATTGGAAATCAAAGAAAGAAGGCTTAAGGGTATGGATTCTTGATGTGTGAACAAGCTATCAGAACTAAAGTGTGTAAAACCCAAGCATAATGGAGGACTAAAATAGAAATTTTTAATCTACAAATGGAGTTGTAAGTTGTTATAGAATCAAGGCTTACTATCACTTTCTAATCATTGTACCAATCTAGGGTAAATCCTTTGGATTAACTTTGACAAAACAATCATTTGTAAATCCTTTAATCAGGTGACATTCCAAGTGAATGATCTAAAGTCCTCTAACAAGGCTCACTCCTAATAGGGTGATTGAAATCCTTTAACCAAGTCACATTTAATAGTGTTTATTATAACCTTTGATAGGGTTGAGCTTTCATGGGGCATTACTTTAGAAGAGTGAGAATGAGTAGCATGTTGCTGGTGGTTTTTTCCAAATTGGGTTTCCACATGAAATCATTGTGTCAAATGTGTTATAGAATCTATTATGTTTCATGCTTATAATTCTGCAAAGTTTATTTGATAGTAACCTATAAGTTTAAGTCATTATATGATCTAATGGATGCATGCATGATGAAAATTATTTATAGATATGGGTTCACTAAGTTTTGAAATAAAAAATTGTACATTTGGACCTTAGATAAGTGATTCACCCCCCACCCCCTCTTAGATATTCTAAAGAATTGCAAAAATTGGTATTAGAGCCATCTAATTAAGAGGACTAGTTTGAAGGTACTAGAAGGAAAAAGATCAAGATGTCAAAAAGAGAGGTACCTAAGCTTAACAGAGATAGCTTTCTTGCATGAAAAAAGTCTGATAAAGTTGCACCTAAGAGTTCTTGGAGATTATGCACAATCCAACATCACCATATAGCATGTTGATCTTGTTGGAGCTCTAACTATTGAAGATCTAAAAAAGAAGAAAGAACATAACCATGCAATTTTGGAGCAATCCTCTACCCTAAGTTATGTAAAACCTAATGATATCAATGGTTATGATAGTGCAAAGAAAATGTAGCATGCTCTTCACACTATTTATGGAGGGGACACAAATTTTCTAAGAGCCAAATTTGAAAGTCATAGAGGTAAGTTCATTGATATGAGAATGCAAAAAGGTGAAAATATTTCTCAATATTGCTCTAGGATAAAAGATGTTGTTAATGCAATATGAGGAGCTTAAAGGGTTTTATGTGACAATGCTTCTTGTGTTGAATGACTTAACTATAATTTCTTGAGTGTGTTACAACTAAGTAATCTAGGTTGTAAGGTTGAGTTTGAGAACAAGATTGCTAAGATATATGATACTGATGGAAAACTAATTGGAAAAGGTGATCAAACTAGAGGTAATCTATTCTACCTTGATATAAAGAATGATATTTGTTTAGTTGTAGAATATGATGATGTGTGGTTATGGAACAAGAGGTTATGTCATGTTAATTTTTATAACTTGGCTAGTATCAGTAATATCAGAAGAGTCACAAGGTTTTCCTAAGTTGAAGAAACCTAACAATATAATTTGCAAAAAAATTTAGTTAGGAAAAGTGACGAAGTCATGTTTTAAGAGTAAGAGTCATACCTCTAAAGGAATATTAGAGATTGTTCATACTGACTTGTGTGGACCAATTGAGGTGCAAAGCTATTTTTTGATGATTATTATAGAATAATGCCAGTTATGTTTTTGAAATAGAAATATGATGCTTTCCAAATGTTTAAGTGGTACTTAGCAAGAGTTAAGAAGGAAACAAGTAAAAGTCTAAATTTTTTGAGATCTAATAGAGGAGTAGAATTTACATCAAATGAGTTTGAGATGTTTTGTAATGACAAAGGAATAAAAAAGGCAGAGATCTGCTTCTAGGACACCTCCAAAAAATGGAATTGCTGAAAGGAGGAACATGTCTGTAATGGACTATGATAGAACACTCATGATGGAGGAAAATGTTGCTTTGAAATACTAGAGAGAAGTTGTAAGTGTAGAACAAGATTTAGTATGCAAAGAACATTACAAATAAAGTAAACATTCACAAACCAAAAACTAAATTCACATATATGCTTAGACAAAGAAAGCAAACAAGAAGTGCAAACTTCACAAGAGAAAACACTCCATGCTTTCTTGATTCTGTAGATGTGTCCTTTTGCTGTGGATGTATGCTCAAGATGCTCAAAAGCTGCTTCAATGGAGATGGGTAATGGAAAATTGGTAGCTTTGTGAGCTCTCAATTTGGAATTATAAGGGTAAGATTGATGGATTTGGTTCTCAAAAGGGCATGGTAACTTTAGCTCAAAGATTGTTGATGAAATGGCTTGGGATGATATTCAATTTATAGGCTAAGGGGTAGAGAGATGGAGGGCTTAGATGCAAGGATGGATGAAGGCTTAAGGAGGGCTAAGATGCACTCAAAGGGGAGCACATGGATTGTGCTTGTTTAGCACCAATGGGAAGGTGACACTTGTCACAAGGAGGATGAGTGTGAGAGGGTAGGGTAAAGGGTTGGTTAAAGGCATGATGAGTGGGGTTGAGTATGTAAGAGGGATGTAAGAGGAATGAGTGTGGAAGAGGGAAGAGTGTGGAAGATGGGTGTAAGAGTCATGAGTGGGCTTGTAAGAGTCTTTTATGTTTTGTAAGAGCACTCATGACTTTTTGGTTGTATTTTTTGAGGGGAGACTTTGGTTTGGATTAGGAAAGTCTTAAACTTGTTTAAGGAATGTGACAACATTAGGGGGTGGATTAGGCTTGGGTTTAGGATTAGATTAGGGATGTTAGAGATGTGCAAGTGGATGGCATTAATGAGGGTGGGTGAGTTAGTGGCTAAGCTTGGTTAGTATGGGTGGATGGGGTGGATTAGGCTAATTGGAGGATTAGAGATAGGTTAGGGGTTTTTGAATTTGAGGATTTCATTTATCAAATAGATTTATTTAATAAATGGGGATTTTTGGAATTAGATAGGAGAAAAGGATTTAATTGATAAATAATAGATTATTTGATTTATCAATTAGGACTATAGATGATTAATTAAATTAATCAACTAGGGATGGCAAAGGATTAATTAAATAAGAATTTAATTAATGATGCCTTTACAGATGGCTAAATTAGATTACCAAAGCAGTGTAATCAAATTTAGGTGTCTACAGTAAGTACAACTATCTATACCTTGAACCATGTGCAAGTCAAGAAAGGTACTCATTCAATACCTTTTGAATTATGGTATGGATACTCACCCAATGTAAAATATTTTAAGGTATTTGGAAGAAAGTGTTATATTCTCAAAGATTTTAGGAATGGTAAATTAGATACAAAAAGTGAAGAAAGTATATTCCTTGGTTATTCAACGAGAATTAAAGCTTATAAGTGTTTAAATAATAACATTAACAATATTGTGGAAAGTACAAATGTGAAATTTGATGAATATACAAAAGTACATGAGACTGAATCTATGAAGGAACCAAAAGAATACAAATCATTTGTATACTTTTATAAAGGTATGCCTATGGATGAAGATGTTGTAAATCAAGTTGCAAATCAACAACAAGTTGTATTTACTACCATGTCACATGCTATGAATGTCGAGTTACATTCAAGAACCAAGCGACATTTAGGTGTTGAGTCACAAAATAAAGTTGAGGCACATTTTGATTTTAAGATTAGTGTACATGATAGAGATGTTGAACTACCTAACAAAGATGTACATAGTGATTTAGAAGTTGAGAGACCAAATGAGAAAAATAGAGCAAAACCAATATTATTGAAGTATGTCAAGAGACATCACCCTGCTACACAAATCATTGGAGATAAAAATGCTAGATCAATGAAAAGGAATAAGTTGAGAAATGATATATGTTTTTTGAGCATGAAAGAAGAGATTGAAAAAATTGAGAAAAATAAGACATGGACTCTAGTTCCTAGACCTGAAGATAAAAATGTGATTGGCACCAAGTGGGTATATAGAAACAAGTTAGATGAATATAGTGAATTCACAAGGAACAAGGCAAGATTAGTTTATAGTGGATATGTACAAGAAGGGATAGACTATGGAGAAACATTCACTCATGTTGCAATACTGGAAAGAGTAAGAAACTTTTCTTTCTTACTCTAAATACAAAGGTTTCAAAGTTTATCAAATGGATGTTAAGTCTACATTTCTAAACGATATATTGGAGAAAGAGGTTTATATAGAGCAGCTAGAAGGATTTTTGATACAAAGAACAAAACCATGGTATGTAGACTACACAAAGCTTTATATGGTTTGAAGCAAGCAACAAGAGCATGGTATGAAATGCTTCATAATTATCTTGTGAAGTTTGGATTTGAGAGGACTAGTGATAACAACAATCTATACTTGAAGACAGAGAAAGGAAAAGGTATTTTACTATCTAAAATTTTTCTTGATGATATCATATTTGGAGATCAAGATACTTTATGTAAATCTTTTGCATATGAAATGAAGAAAGAATTTGAGATGTCTATGTTTGGAGAGATCAAGTTCTTTGTGAGTTTTCAAGTACATCAGATGAACTATGGTATATACATCACTCAATCAAAATATGTGAAGAAGATATTGAAATTTTTTGGATTGGAAGATTCCAAGCCAATAAGAAAACCTATGGTGACATGCCATAAATTGTCAAAGAATGATCATTCAGGTGAGGTGAATCAAACATTGTACATGTCTATGATTGGAAAATTACAATATGTAGTACACGAAAAACTTGATATTGCATTATCTATTGGGATAGTTTCAAGATTCTCTACTAATCTCAGGGAGAATCATTTGATGGTTGTTAAGAGAATAATGAGATATCTGAAAGGAACATAAGACTATGGTCTATACTATAAGAAAAATAAGAAATTTGAATTGAGAGTCTACATTAATTTTGATTGGGTTGGAAATATTGATGATAGAATGAGAAATAAAGGAGGATCATTTTTCTTAGGCAAAACGTTCGTTACATGGACTAGCAAGAAAAAAAAAATCATCTCTCAATCTACTACTGAAGCTGAAATGTTGCTACTACAGTAAATTGTACAAACATTGTATGGATAAAATAGCTACTCAAAGGTATGAAGGAGGAAATCACTAAGCCTGTGATAATACAAGTGCTATAAATATATCAAAGAATCTTGTGATGCATACAAAGACTAAGCACATTGCAATCAAGTATCATTACTTGAAGGAGTTATTTCAAGACAAAGAGGGGAAGATGGAATATGTTAACAAAAAAGAGTAAATAGGTGATATCTTCACAAAAATATTACCTAAGGATGCTCATGAGTATCTAAGAGGTAAACTAGGGTTGATAGCCCTATCAAAAGCTATCTAATAAGCATGAGAAGTGTCTTGCATTAAAGAAGTTGATTGACATATGTTACACATTAATGCAGTAGATCTTACTCTAGGAGTTGCCTAGCGTAATCAAAGAGTTAGAGTTACAAATCAGTCACAAGCTAGGTGATAGATGGAGAAACTAAAAATGTTCATATCTACATATTAAGATGACAAGTCTTTGGCATTATTGTCAAAGAGGGAGAAAACCTAATCCTGTTGAGGGAGAAATCCTAACTACTGAGGGAGATGAAATAAAATACAAAAGAAATATGAATAGCTAGTAAAGAAGCAATTAATGTCAAAGGAGATATAAGTGATCAAGAGGGAGTCATAAGGATGAGTTGATTGATTTTTTATTGATCAAAATAGAATTTTGTAACCTATTCAAAAGATGAAAGTTGTTGATAGAGGGAGATATTTAAATAAAAGGAACTAATTTCTTTTTGGTATTTTTTTTGGTTGAACTAATTAAGTTTGACTACTTTGGTTTGCCATCAATGCCAAAGGGGGAGATTGTTGAAAACAGATTGATACAAGTATGATAAATGTAAGTTGAGCAAAAAATTAGAAGGTGTCAAGCAAAGCTAGCATAAACAAAGATGAAAATCAATTAGAGCCAGAAAAGTCAATTTCAGTGTAAGCCAAGTGATACACTGTAAGCTAAGTAAAGTTTAGTTGATGTCAAGCACTAAACTTTAGTTTATGTTGAGTGTTTTTATAGTGGATCTCGAGCAATACAGTATGTGTCAAGAATCACAAGCAAGTTAATACCAAGTGTTAATATTATGAGAAATATTGTGAATTCAATGAATCTATGCTAACAAGTTTGATTTCTTGGATTGTATGAACTATGTGGAAGAATTCATCATGAACCTTTTTGATGCAAGTTCAAAGAAAATAGAAGGAGAAGCTTCTAGAAGAGAATGAAATGAAATTATGGGTAGATTCATTGTATCCTTCCTAATCTAACCTAACCCTAAAATGGATGTAGGAGGATGAATAGTAAAATATCATAATTCTCTATTTATAGAGATGGCTAGTCAAAACCAAAGGTTGTCATGTGTGAGAACCTAAGGAAGACAAGGAGTCTATGACATTGCTTCATTTGGTGACCTAAGAGAAGAGATTGCATTGGCAACCAAAGAAATAAGGCTTAAGGGAATAGATGCTTGAAGGGTGAATATCAGAGCTGAAGTGTTTGAAAGCCAAGAAAAATGGAGGATTGAAATACAGATCTATAATTTGCAAATGGGGTTGTAAGTTGTTATCAGATCAAGCCTTGCTCCTACTTTCTAATCATTGTACCATTCTAGGGTAAATCCTTTGGATTAACGTTGATGAAAAAATCACCTATAAATCCTTTAATTGGGTGACATTCCAAGTGAATGATGTAAAATCCTCTAACAAGCCTCACTCCTAATAGGGTGATTGAAATCCTTTAACCAGATCACATTTAATAGTATGCAATGTAACCTTTAGTAGGGTTGGCCTTTCATAAGGTATCACTTAAAAAGAGTGAGAATGAGTAGCATGTTACTAGTGGTTTTTTCCAAATTGGGTTTCCATGTTAAATCATTGTGTCAAATGTGTTATAAATCCATTATGTTTCATGCTTACATTTTTGCAAAGTTGAATTCATAGTAACCTACAAGTTTAAGTGATTGTATGTTCTAATGGATGGATGCATGATGGAAATGATTTATCGATATGGGTTCACTAAGTTGTGAAAAGTTTTAATTGTACATTTAGACCTTGGATAATTGATTCACCCACCACCCACCCCTAGTTATTCTAAGAAATCCAATAGATATCCATGAAGTCTTTCATACCATGCTCTAGGTGCTTACTTTAATACATATAAGGATTTATGAAGTTTACATACCATGTTTCTTTAGCTTGGAAATATGAAATCTTCAAGCTAATCAATGTAAACTTCTTCCTCTAAGACTTTGTTTAAGAAAGATGATTTGACATCTATTTGATATACATTGAATCCATTTTGTGTTGCATATGCTAGAAGTGTTCTAACTCTTTCAAGTCTTGCAAGAGGGGAAAATGTTTCCCCATAATCAATGCCTTCTTCTCGAGCATAATATTTGCACACAAGTCTTGCCTTGTTCCTTGTCACTTCTCCTATTTCATTCATTTTATATCTAAATATCCATTTTTTACCAATCACATTTTTATCCTTGGATCTAGGAACAAGTGACTAGGTTTTATTCTTTTCTATTTGCTTGATCTCTTCAATCATAGCTTCTATCCAACTTTAACTTTCTAAAGCATCTTTTACAGATCTAGGTTCAACTTCACTAAGTAAAGATGTACCTTTTAATTTTTTCCTTTTCAATATGCCTTCTATCTCTCCAATTATTTGATTAGGAGGATGATGCCTTTTGACATATTTAGCAATCCTTGGATCTTTCTTTCTTTATTCTAAATTTGGTTCACTTGTTTATCCAAGATCTTCATCATTTTTCTCGTGCTCCTCTAGATGATCTGGTTGTAACTTGGGTACTACTTCCTATGACTCAGGTTGTACTCCCTAGGGCTACAACTCAACTTGAACTAATTCTAACTCAAGTGCCTTTATCTATGACTTAGGCTAAATTGCTAGTAAATTTTTAGGTGCACTTGGTTCTTGATTTCCTTCAACCTTCTAAGGTAAGGTTTTAGGTTCCTCATAATAATAGACAATTTTTTTATAATCTTTAGGATCTTTGCTGCTCTGTTTTTCACTTATTTCTACAAACTTATCAATTTTCACATCTGCACTTTCTATGACATTGTGAGTAGTAAGATTTAGACATGTATATGCCTTTCTTTTATTGGATTATCCTAGGAATATTCCTTCATCACTTTTTGCATCAAGCTTTCCTTTCCTTACATATTTTAAGATATAACACTTTCTTCCAAATACTCTAAGATTAAAAACATTAGTCCTATACTCATATCATAATTCATAAGGTGTTTTGTTTGTATATTTCTTCAATTGAACTTGGTTCAGTGTATGAGCTATTGTGCTAATTTCTTCTCTCCACTATTTTGTTGCAACATTCTTCTCTATCAATAGTGTTCTTGTACATTCCATGATGGATCTGTTCCTTCTCTCTACTATTCAATTTTTTTCTAGAGTTCAGGGTGTTGATACCTATCTTTTGATTCCTCTTTCATTGTAGAATTCATTGAATTCATCTGAGATGAACTCTCCTCCTCTATCCAATCTTAGGCATTTAAGATTCTTCCCCATTTCCTTCTCAACTCTATCTAGGTACCATTTGAACTTTTGAAAAGCATCAAATTTATCATTCAAAAATATTATAGTCATCATCCTAGTATAATCATCAACAAATAAAATTAAATATATATCTCCACATTAACTTTCTACACCAATTGGCCAACAAAAATTTGTGTGAACTAGTTCCAAAACTTCTTCATAATTGGAGGAATTTCTTTCAAAACTTCTATTACTCATTTTCCCAATTTGATAGTGTTTTTAGATGTCGACATCAAGTTTCTTCAGATAAGGTATGTCTTTTACTCTATTGCTTTTTCTTATGGTGATTAGGCTATCAAAGTTCACATGACACATTCTTTTATGAACTTTCATTGAGATCTAGGTAAAATAAATTTCTTTCTATCTGATTGCCAGTTCCAACTAGTTTTCCTTTTCCATTTACATAACATGGTTCATTGCTTCCAAATCTAACACTTCCACCTTCATAGTATTTCAAATGTTCAAATTTTATTTTATCACTAGTCATATGATGAGAACAACCACTATCTATGATCCATGTATCATTTTTGCTAACATGAGAGATAAGTGTCATATTTTCATTTTCCTCATCATCAAATTAATCTTTAATTTAGCAATATAAACTACTTCATCTTCATCGTCATCACTATTAGAATCTTTTACAATGTAACATGATTCCTTAGCTTTTCCTTTGTAATCCTTGTAGTTTTTGAAGTATTTCTTGCCTTAGAACTTGCTGAACTTCTTTTCATCTTTATCTTCTTTGTTTGGACACCTTGTAGCTATGTAACCAACTTCTTCACATGAGAAACAAATCAACTGAATCATTCCTATGAATTTTCCTTTTCCTCTTGTTTCCCTTTTTGCTAGGAGAGCTTTGATGACTTCAAGATATCATATGAATCATCTTCTTCTTCACTATCAACTTGTTTTCCTTTTGAGTTTCATCCTTTTCTACCAAGGGTTAGTTTAGCTTTTAATTTAGATTCAAGATTATTAAAAGAAGAAAGATAACTATCAAAGTTATCCAAATCAAAATCAAACAATCTTCCCACAAGAGTATCTAGGATTAAATAATGTGTTGGATTACATCTCATCTCTTGAATAGATTAAACTCTAATTGCATAGATAGGAAGACAAATTCTTAGTACCTTTTTAATTACTATTTCATCATCAATTTTACCTCATGTAGCTTTGATTGCACTTACACTTTCTTTGACCCTTTCACTATATTGGGTAATGTTCTCACCTTTCATTTTCAATCGATCAAACTTACCTCTTAAATTTTTTTGCCTTAGCTCTTTGCACATTTTTGTCACTTCCAAATAACTTGTTCAACCTTTCCCACATGTCAAATATAGTGGGACAATCCTATACTTCAAATTCAGAATATTTCAAAAAGGCTTCAATATCTATCATCATAATATTGTGATCCTTTGTTTCTTTTATTTTCTCCACAATCATCGACTTGGGTGGTGGCACATATTTTTTCTCCATGTAGAATACACCAACATCGCTAATGCTTGATATGTAAAGTGGTTGAAAAATTGTTTTTTTGTCATTGATGTCAAATATACTAATAAGAAAAACTACTACCTAATCTAAATGTCATATCTATTTGATTGATGAAGAGGGTTTGAGAAATTGGTCATAACAATAGCACCTAGAGGAAAGGTTGAGTTATGGAAAGGAAGCTACAATAGACACTTGATTAGTGAGACTTTGATAAGAAAAAGTGATTGTTTATATCAAGAATGTAAAGCTAAGCCAAGAAATAGGGTAAAAGGTTAAGAAATATAGAGTGATGCTAGTGTCAACTAACCCACAGTAATTGCTGAGAAAATCTAGTGTTGATCGAGCATAAACATTGACCAAGCAAGATAGCTGAGGAAGAGCCAAAAAATTTATAGTGACTGAGAAATTAAGTGATGACTGAGTGTTAGAACTTAGTAAATATCTGGTAATAGTGTTGTGAATGAATTTGAGGAAATTGTGATTTCTAGCCAACTCAATTGATTTCTTGGGAGATGTTAACCATCTTGAAGATAAGATTGATGAGTTGGATCATTAAATTCAAGGTGACAATTAGGTATGATACCTATGATCTAATTTGATGGATGAGAAGATTCTAGAAAAGATGGAAGATGAATAGATACAATGAACCTAATGAACTAGATTGTAAACCCTAAGATCTACAAAGATCATGGAAAATGGAAAAGCGAGAATTACCTATTTAAAGAGGTAGACAGCCAAAATTAAATATGCACATAGAGAAAGGTGGGTCAGAGATGCACAATAGTGAACCCAAGTGTATAAGACGAAGAGCCAAGCATAGGGAGATTTCTTGTACCAATGTTGTTGATATTGATAAGTGAATTTGAGCATATGGCTTAAGTTTTTTTGAAAGGAGATGATTAATTGCTTAAAGGGTTTCCAAGTGAATCAAGAATAGAGATGACAGTGGGGGTCTTATTAGTGAATCAATATATGAACTGAATATTTATCTAAACCTATAAAAAGAGTTGTAATCAGATAGATCAAAACCCTACTATTTTATTTCTAATCATTGTAAATAGTTTGTATTAAAATCCTTGTAACAGAGGTTGACCTAATAGTCATTTGAAGGACTTAATAGTCTGTGTAAATCCTTTAACAAGGTGACATTCTATATGGAATGATCAAAGTTATCTAACAAGGCCACTCCTAATATGGTGATTAAATCCTCTAACTAGATCACATTTAATAGTGTATATTGTAAACCTTTAATAGGGTTGGCTCCTAATAGAGCTCACTTCGAAAGAGTGAAAAAGTGGACATGTTGCTAGTGATTTTTCCCAAATTTGGTTTCCATGTAAAAATCCTAGTGTCAAACTTGTGTTAAATGCTTTATATGTTTTATAATTGATAAATTTTACATTCAATAAAGTATGTTATGTTCGGGATAGTAATTTTATCAGTACAATAAAGACTGAGCAATGACAGGATAAGCAAAATAGTGAATGTTTTATGTTTAATTGTTCAAATAGAACTTATGGACCTTGAGTAAAAAATTCACCCACCCCTTGCTCTTAGTTATTCTAAAAAATTCTAACAACTAGTATTAGATCTAAGTGCTTATAGAGAAAAGTTTGAAGATACTTAAAGCTAAAGATCACGACTCACAAAAGAGAGGTACCAAAGCTTAACAAGGAGAACTTTCCTGCATGGAAAACATTGATGAGGTTACATATATCTAGTATTAGTGAAGCTTCTATAAACTTTGTAAATAATGAGTATGTAAAGGTAAAAACTACTCCTCTGACAGTTGAACAACTAAAGCAAAAACAAGAACATAATCAAGAAATGTTGTATATTGCCTTAGCCCTAAGCTAGGTTTGATGATTTAAAAGAATGTGATAGTGCAAAGAAGATGTGGGATAAATTGAAAACCATATATGGAAGTGATGAAAATGTCTTGAGAGCCAAATTAGAGAGCCTAAGAGGTAAATTTGATAACATGAGAATGATAGAAGGTGAGAATATAATGTAATACTACAAAAGAGTCAAAGAAGTTGTTAATTCTATTCATGGTACACATGGAGAAATCAAAGATGAAACATTTATAAGCAAGGTATTAAGGAGTCTACTTCCTATTTATGTCATTAGAGTGTTTACAATTTAGGAACTAGGATGTACACCAGGTAAAAGTTAGACCTTAGAAGGTATAATTGGTAGACTAACTTATTTTGAGACGTATAACTTTGATAACTATACACCTACTATTATTGAATCCACCTTTAAATCACAACTGGTTCTTAGCAAAAGGAAAGGAAAACATGTGAAGAGTGACAGTGACAGTTCTGACAATGAGATTGATGAACTTGAAGCCCTTATTGCGAAATGATTTAGAAGAGGAAGAGGTAAATATAAAGGTAAACCACCTATTATTTGTTTCTCATGCAAAAAAAGTTTGTCATATTGCTACTAGGTGTCCTAATAGAGAGAATAAGTATGAAAGGGAGGAAAGAAAGTACAAAGGAAAAAAAGATGACAGAGATTACAAGAAGAAAAAAAAAAGATCACAAAGGTAAGAAATCTTGTTCTATTTCTGAAGAATAAACTGACAATGAATCTGAAAGTAATGATGATGAAGTTGTCTGTGGAGCTATGAAAGAAGATTCTAATGAAGATGAGAAAATTGCATTAATCTCATATGTAAACAAAAGTGAAAGATGGATAATTGATAGTGGATGCTCCAATCATATGAGTGGTGAGAGGATGTTGGTCCATAGGAAGGTGGATGTGTTAAATTTGTAATGATATCCCATGTATTGTAAAAGGCAAATGTATTATTCAACAAACTGATAAGATAAAATGTGGCAATGTTTATTGGGTTAAAGGACTTAACTATAATTTGTTGAGTGTTTCATAGATTAATAAATCAGTTACAAAGTTGAATTCCATAACAAGAAGGCCAAGATATATGATGTTGATGGTAAGCTGATTGGAAGTGGTGATGATATAAGAGGTAACTTGTTCTCTCTAGATTTACCTAATGAGACATGTTTTTTGCACAACAAGATGTCTTGTTATGGCACAAGAGGTTATGTCATGTGAGCTTTGATAATTTGGTTAATATCAGTAAAATGAAAAAAGTAAGAGGGTTTCCTAAACGGAAGAAGCCTGACAAAGCTATGTGTAAACAATGTCTATTGGGAAAAATGACCAAGTTTAGATTTAAGATCAAAACATACAATTCTACTGATATTTTGGAATTGATTCATACTAACCTATGTGGACCTATTTGTTGAAAAGAATATTTTTGAAATGAAGCAGATTGATGAAACCTATAATGGAACAATCATTATTTTGTCATTGATGTCAAACCTACTACTTGTTGGTGAGATAATTGCTTACTTTGGTCTAAATGTTATCATTTGATTGATTGATGAAGATGATTTAAAAAGAAAGGATAACAAGAGAACCTAGATAAAGGTTGAGTTGTATGCTATATAAAAGGAGAACTAAGACCAATCAAGATATTGATTATATAGTGTATCGTTTATCTACTTAAGGCTATAATGAAAGGATATTTGAGAAAGTCAATGTAGGATGAGAAGAAAGTTAGTTGAAGCTGAGGAAAAATTTTAGTACACTAGTACATTTGGGTTCATTTTTTGAACTTTATTGGTTGAATTTTTGACCCAATTTTCGTAGATGGTCAAAAATTTTGGTCTAAAAATGGAGTCAAATGTACTAGTGATGGCAATCCACAATAACAAGAAAATATATGCCAAGAAATTAACATCATCACCAACAAAGAAAGCATAGAGCAACCAAAAACTACCCTCATCATCTATGTACTACTTCCCCAAGAAGAAGGTAGTCCACTTCGCTCACTGCCACTTGAACAACTCAAGCCATACAAGCAATAACATTTAACCTAGTCATTTAATCAACATGAACAATCCTATAATTTTCCTAGGCTGATCTAGAAAGGACCTACTCGATAAGGCTGGAGTAACATTGCATACAACCTCTTCTAACACTTCTTGGAACATCTAATGGCATGCACAATTGTAGGGAGACAGTTGTATTTGCACAGCATGACTATTATATTGCACAATATAGTTGCTACTTGCACAATGCCATTACCTTAGATAGCATACTTGTAAGCTTGGGTTGCATCAATACCTTGCACAACAAGGTCATTTTCATGCAAAAAAAATCTACTTTATGTATACCATGACATTAGCATATTGTACATTGAATGAATAATAACCACACATAATTAACCCTTGTTGCTCACACATGGTCAAAAGTTGTTCACCAAACAACTTTACCTAAACCATATACATGTCTTCCTACACTACAACCAAATAGCATCCATGGTTTTTGGTAGTGGATACAAATACCTAATTGCTTCTAACTACTTGTGATACCTGTTGAGTATATCTATAACTTCACCATACTCTAAGATGGCATAACATGTATCTCAACAACACCACAAATACACCTACACTATCATACACACTTGAGTAACTTAGACAATTAGGAGGTTGTGAGTTGTCCAAATGGTTTGTAGTTCCATTAGTGATATTGGTTTCATGTCTTTGTGCCCAGCCAAACCTGTTTCTATTATTCACATTTGTAGTTAAGGATGGTACAGATCCATTCTTTTGTGGTGATGTAAAAGGAGGTAACTATGAATCATCAGCCTTTCCACAACCCTTCCCTTTGGTTTTGGTGGGAGTTCCATCAAATCTTCAAGAACCATAGAAATTCTCTATACAAACACCTGCAAGTTTCTATTTTTGTTCAAAAATTGGGTAAAGGGGTGCCCTCATACAACTAGCCATTTTTGTTGAACGAAAATTAGAATCAGATGGCTTTTCTGAGCCATTCTCAATTTCTTCCTGTGGATTATGTTTTTGAGAAGTTTTGTAGAAAATCCTTAGAGAAGACATTTTGTGCAGCATGTTTTTTTTCACCCACAAAATCATCCATTTTAGCTAGTAATATAAAGCACTCTTTCAAGATTGGATAATGAGATCTAAATCATTCTACAGTTCTTGAGCAGAGAAAACACCAAGGAAACAAGATAGATAATACTTCTGAAAGGGTACAAAAACCTCTATAATTTTTCAAAACCTAGAATAATGAACTTAAGGGAACCTTCAAAAATTGAAACATCATGCAATATCGCACTCATATGTTATTTTTCAAACCAAAGGTTCCAGAAAAGAAAATGAAAAGCATTTTACATCTTACACATTTTTTTTATGGGAAATAAATTAATCTAATAATCAAGCCAAATTAAGAAGGCACATTCAGGACCCTATTATAATTCAAACCCAAGATACTCTTTGACCTAATGCTATTTGCACTTGCTCCCCATGGCTCATTCTATCTTTTCTTTGTCCCTTCTCTTACTCTCTTCTCTTACACCAGCTTTCTGAAATATGTATAACTGTTACCATTGTCCTCTTTTACTCATGTTTTAGTTTCAACTATAGCACGAAAATAATAGTTCAAGCTTTTAAAAGAAACTAAATAATAATAATTGTTGAATATTATTTGTGGACAATAAATTATATAATCTAGTTACATGTACTTCATAATTTGGATTGACAGTCTTTTGGTAAGTAGAGTAATCAATGAGTTGAATAGTAACCAACCAACACTTTAAAATGTTTTTGGTCTGAAACCTCTTTACTGCAGAGGCATCCTACACTAGTGAATAAATAAATGACTAATTATAATTGAAAAAGCCCATAACTTGGAGGCCACCCTATGTGAGGTTGTGAAACACTAAAATATAGGTCCATGAGTTAATGCATTATTGTAGCTACAAAATTTCAACCAATATTACCTACCAAACCATCAGTGCCAAACCTTCTGACTATAATATTAATTTATTAAACAACTTAAGTGTCACATAGCTATGGAAACAAGCAAATAATAATAAACAAAAATAATATGCATGCTTTATTACTTAGGATTTCATGCCATCCAAATGGGCTTAACAACACCTAAAGATTTCATGATACAAAATAATAACAGTAGTTGAACAAAATGCGCTCGAGTGATAAATGCACATGCCCATTTGAGAGAAAAGAAAAAATATTAAAACTAAATAAAATACCTACTCCAACATGCTGGGCAATGCCAGGTGGATGTGTTTCACTGCATAGACAAGAGAGATTCCCCTTCATCAGCCTTGGGCAAGCCTGTAAAATAGATTCCATGCAGCCTTACAACTCATTTGCATGCCAAATGAGATTATTAATCTCTCTGAGAAATTAATGAATGAAAAAGATTCATCTCAATACTGTCAACATACTCGTAGGGATATCACAAAATTGTTGTGTTAAATAATTGAAGCAAAGAAAAATTTGGTGTATTGTGCAAGTCTAAATAATGCTATCATTTTATATTTATAAAAACACTTACTAGGAAAAATAATGAAGTGTTCTCCCCTTAGATTACTTCCCATTTAACAAACCAAGGAAAATGCAATAGATATATTTATCAACAAAGAAATATCATCAAGGAGAGAAACTATGCCATCTCTTAGCATTCTCAGTATTGCCATTGGCATATAAAGAACTGGGCTACACTTCACAATGCCAAAACCTTGAGCAAAATTTACTATAGATTTTAAGTCAAACTCATTGACCCATGTTTCATGAGTAATAGTTCACAAGGAATCATCTCTCATAAGAATGAATGGAACACTTAGCTCTCATTGCAATTAGATGATGCTCACAGGTGGTGGATAAGCTAATATTATAATTTATTAACTATAAACTAACACTATGGATCATAAACAAACAAAAGTCTAGTAGACTAAAAATGTGTTCTTAGCAACATTGGTTGTCTATTCATTTAATGTGACAAGAATGTATTAAGAGCCATGCATGAGAATCTCAAAAGAAGTTCAACCTTCACTATTTGACTATCATGGCTATACTAGGATAATTGTGGTACAAGGGGTGAATTGATAAATTTGTCCCTACAATTGGGATTGAAAATAGCAACAAATAAATAAGTGATATTTGAGAGAGATTTAAACAACATAGATCACCTGGAAGGCTCTTAAGGTTGGTGCTAGATGACAAAATCAGAGGTTTGAAAAGCATAGTTGAATTACTAGTCACAATGGGAAATAGAGGCTTGCTGCCTACTGCTTGGAGAGCTAATTGTGATTTTCCATGTTTATTCATTTGTCTATGATTCTCAAAATTAGAATAGATCTTTGTGCTTAGATCTCTACTGCTACTTTCCAAACTACTATTTGTCTCTATCACTAGCATGCCTTTTTGCTTGGATATAGGATGTAGAACTTTTGAGTTTTTCCTTGCTTGTGTAGCAATTCTTGAAACCTCTTCTGCATTCATTTGAGCCAATGCCCAAGTGCTAATCTTTACAGATCCTTTATTCTTTTGCACTGTCTATTCATTGGGTGTCCTCTTTATATTTCGATTATCTACCTTGATGGATGTCATGACACTATCTCTTGGCAACACAGAGAATTGCAAATCACCAAACTAGTGTAGTAAGTTATATAGATCTATTGACATAAAATATGAATAACATGAGCACATTGCATTTGTCTCAAAGATTTTAGATTCATACCTGGTCCTCTACAAAAAGGCATGGTGGAGTGCACCAGGACCCATGGTGTAATGCACTCATAGAACTTGAATGACTCAATCCTGACACTGAACTTGTCATTGATATTTGTGGGCTTTATGATCCTCCTATATTTTGCTGCTCATGCTCCCTCATTGCAACAATGTAATCATATGTGCTGACACCCTATTATTGGCATTTCAACCAAAGGAAATAAGCGTAAAATACATTCATCATATAATAGAAGGAATACCAAAAAGTTGAATACAGAAAATATCAATATTTCAAATCAAACTTTTGACAAGATTATCAACCTTTCTTATGAGTAAAACATGGAAGAAGAAAAGTTTTCCAAGAGGAAGCATTGAAATCATAGACAAAATAGTGCATGAACCCTATAAAATGACCCAATTGAAAACCTGAACACTACGTGATAAAAGGATTGTTTTACATAACTCATTATCACTTCAATGGGAAATATTATAAATCTTATTTGCGCATAAATTTGAAAATGAGAGGAAAAATATGCAAAGATTGTTGCACAACTCACCAAGACAACAAAAAATGGTCCCAATGAGAAACTACTACCCAGCTTAGATACAATCTCCACATAAAAGTGACTCTAATTAAGGAAACATCACACTATTACAAAGAGTCCAATTAACCACTAAAGTATAAGCTACAATCCAATCCCAAGATGTACAACCCATGTACCTGTCAATATTAAGTGAGAGCCAAATGGGCAAAATGATTGCTTTCTATAAGCTAGAATATAATAGGTGGGTTTGAACCAAGTAGAAGGAAGGCTCAATCAAAATGCTCCTGGATCTAGGGCATGATGGTTTAAGCACCATGTTGTAATCAGCTAAAAATTAATGCAAATATGTTGGCCACCTATTCTTAGCTTAGGTGCAATGTATAAGGATTAACCGTGTTAGTGTTTTATTGATATGACTACTTATAAGACTGATATTATCATCATTGACTCTTACAATGCATAAAAAATAATGTAAGCCATTGTCATCCACAGTGCCCATGGACATTTAGGGTATTTGTTTCAGTACCACCTATTAAGTGTAGAAAATTTTAGAGCTTGACATTCAAACACGAACAACCAAAATAAAAGTTTATAGTTCTTTGAAGACTAGTTTCTTCTGATTGAATACATGATAATCAATTGCTACAAACTATAAGAATTGAACTATTAAATAAAAATAGCCTCTCATAATGCCATCTAGCTTTTATTAACACAAGACACTCCAAGATAGCCAAGATACTATCTCTAAATCTTTTGAGTCAGTAGGCAATATTGAACTCAATTTGGCACATTGTAAAATTAGAAAAGACTCATATGAAGCCAAAACCTAAATTGTTAAAAAAATTATAATACAAGAAACTAGTACAGTGTTGTAAGAAAGCTGATCTTTACACAGTGGCAACAGATGAAAAGGCATTGATAGCTCTTTTAGCTACCTGTACTTTTCTCACCAGCACCTTCCATTTCACTTCATCCTTCTTGCTTTTCTATTTCACTTTTTCTTTAAAATGCCTACATGAAGATATACTCTGATCATCTATAACAAAAAGAATTATGCTTCTAGCAAATGTAATAATACCAATTGTACATTTAATAACAAAATCCTTGTCTGTACCTGCACAGAGGAACCTTGTAGACATCTAGCTCATAACACATTCTTGAATGAAGTTCAAGAAGTTACCACATTATTTTACAGTGAACACATCCACCAAGGACTCATGTCTTGCACCCAAAAAAATGTCTAACTAAAGATTCAAGGCCTTTTCATGCTAGGAAATTGTAGGGTCCCGTAGTATCATCTAGGTCTTTGTCGTGGTGTCCTATTGTGTGATAGCCATCTCTGTAGATGTGAACAAGTGCTTCCATGGCATCATATAATTTTAAATATATTCTTTTCTACTCTATCTTGTGAAGCCTTTCTTTTTTTTGCTATGAATACAAAGAAAACAAATGATCATAAATTTAAATTATATCAATCTCAACAAAACTAAGAAACTACATTGGCATCAATACCAGCTACTTGTCAGAGATTTAGCTTCAAACCAAGTTCTCTACTTTAGTGTACTCCAAACATCTTCACCTTATTGGATGACTTAGTATTGATTCAACTCTACGACAATTTTTAACTGCTTAAACCTCGTTGCATTTGCATGATAACTAGCAATCTGCACTGATATAAACCCTCTTTTAATCTATAGATATCTAGTGAAAAGAGTAATCTTTCACCCTTGATATATCTAATAAATTGCTACTGTCTGTGTCAAGCCATGAGCAAGCAAGGGTAGAGCATCAATTTTTTGTCTCGTGATGGTGCCCAACTCCAACAAAATCTGAATGATCCCGTGCGCGTGAAAAATAACAAACAAGAAATATTTTTGGTTTTTACATCTAAGCCTCATGTTGGTCAAAATTTTGACCAACACATTTCGCCCTATATGTGATGGTCAAAATTTCGACCAACACAGGGCTTAGATGTAAAAAAAAAGGAAATTGTTGTCTTCTACATTTTGAACAACTTAAACTATTTTAGTTGATGGTAGAAAATTTTGGTAGAAAAATGAGGTCAAATGTAGTAGTGGTATGTGTTGATCAAAGAGAAACCTAGTAGGTGTTACATCAATAAATCTTAGTATGTTTTGAGTGTTAGAAGATAGTAGTAGCAACCAAATGAAACTTAGTGTATGCTGAGAAACCCAATATTGACTAAGCATCAAAAGACAATGTTTTCCAAGAAAATAGCATGTTATTTTTGAGTGACGATAAAATAATTTTCATCAAAGGTTTGACAAATTTGAGCCATCAAACTTGATTTATTGAATTGTGTGAAACATGTGAAAGATAACTATGATGAGCTGGTAACACAGAATTTATGATAAACTATTTTGAGACAAATTCAAAGAGGATTGTAAAAAAAATTTCTAGAGGGATTAAAATGGAAAGATGGGAAGATTCTATGAATCTTTCCTAATCCAAAAATGGATTATTGTGGTTAAGCGAAAAAATATCTAAATTATCTATATAATGAGATAACAAGCCAAAAGCAATTTTTCAAGAGCATGAACTTGAGAAAGATAAGAAATCTAGGTTGTTACTTCATATGGTGGTCAAAAGAAAGAGTTTTTAGTTGGCATACTAAGCAAGATGGATTAAGGAGATGAAGACTTAAAGGGTGAACAAGCTATTAGAGATGAAGATGATGAATGCAAAGAAGAATGAAGGACTATATGTGAGATCTATAATATGCAAGTGAGTTGTTTTATTATCAGATCAAGTCTTGTTGTTACTTTTCAACAATTGTATTAGTCTAGATAAATCTTTTGGACTAAGGTTGAGCTAATAGTCATGAGTAAATCCTTTAATAGGTTGAAATTATAATTTAATTTTCTAAATTCCTCTAACAAGGCTCACACCTCAAATGGAAATTGAAATCCTTTAATCAAGGTCACATGTAAAAGTGTGCATTGTAACCTTTAATAGGGTTGGCTTCTCATAGGACTCACTTCAAAAGAGAAAAATTTGGTAGCATGTTAGTGGTGTATTTTTCCAAATTGGGTTTCCAAATTAAATCCTTGTGTCAAAATGTGTGATTGATTTTGTGGTATTTCCTGGTCACATTTCTGCAAAGTTATTTTGACCTAGGACAACAATATGCAAAAGTTTAAGATATTGAATGATCAATACATGCATAAGTATACGTTGAAGTAATGAAAAGTTTTAATTGTACATTTGGACCTTGGATAAGTGATTTACCTCCCCCCCTCTCAGTTATTCTAAACATTTTAACAATTGGAATCAGAGCATTAAGTGCTTTTTTGGTGAAGTTACATCTAGGAGGACTTGGAGATTATGCATGAAAAACTATTACCACTGAACAGATTGATGCAATTGGAGCCCCACTTGCTGAAAAATTGAAATAGAAGAGGGAACACAACTAGGAAATGTTGGATATTACATCTTCCCTAAGCTATGACATCAAAGTATGTGATTTTTCTAAGAAGATGTGGGATGCCCTATAGAAGATCTATGGAGGAGACAAGAATGTGTTGAGAGACAAAGCTAAAAGTTTTAGAGGGAAATTTGATGAAATGAGAATGCAAGAAGGTGAGAGTATAGTCTAGTATTATGCAAGAATGAAAGATGTTTTTAATGCAATTTGAGGATCTGATGGATAGATTGAAGATGAGACTATGATAAGAAATGTATTGATAACCTTGTTGCCTATCTATGTTATTATAGTATCTACTATGCAAGAATTGAGGTGTACTCCTAGTAGTAATCTAACCCTTGAAGGACTGGTTGGTAGACTCACTTCTTTTGAACTTTCAAATTTTGACAATTTCAAATCTAAGAATGTTGAATCTTCTTTCAAAGCTAAGTTGACACTAAAATAACCACAAGATAAGAAAAAGAAAAAGGTCAAACATGCTACTAGTGATAGTGATAAAGATGATGAAGAACTAGGAGAACTGGAAGCATTGTTGACAAGGAAATTTCATGAAGGCAAAGGAAAATACAAAGGCAAGTTGACCATTTCCCCCTGCCCCTTATTTTTCAAGTATTGACCAATTTCATCAAAACTAGGGTGGTAGCCATGTCTACATTCATTTGATCATTCACTTATTATCATGCAAGTTATTATGCATACGAAAAACTTTAGCATATATTTTATATTCCTAAGTCTTCAGTCCTTTATATTTCATGTTATATGCTTATGTTGATCCAAGTTGCAATCTTTTTATTCATGCTTGTTTACATGATCGCAAGCAATCATGCCTTAAGCATGTAAGGGGCTACAAAGGTGCGATGTGATTATCTCCAGTAGTCATCACATGGTTGGAAGTCAAAATTGCATTAAGAAACACCTTTGAGGGCCCAAAATCTTCCCAATTGTTAGATCTTTTGAGAATTTTCTCAAGCTTTACCCATAGTAGGGAAATAATAGGCTACCGTGTAGAATTGTAGGGCCAAATCTAGTATATGGGCCACAAATGAGAAGATGTCAGAGTAGGTGACAGAGGGGCGATGCCTAATTGGTTGAGGGTGTTGAATATTCCAAAGAAACTTCAGTTATATTGCAACTATCAAATCTAGGTAAGATCAGCATCTGGCATATTCTCACATTTTCAAAATGCTTGAGCTTTAGCCATTACAAGAATATGAGCTTTAGACAAGTGTCCGAGTGAGCCCAATATTTATTGTTCCCTTTTGCATCATCGTAGAGTTAATAGTAATGTTAAAAGGTTAAGTTGTGATGTTGTGACAATGAAAAATTGTAGTCAAATTTATGTGCCTTTGTATGATCCCAAGAAGTTATCACCTAACCATGGTCAAAGTTATGAAGTAGTGATCCTTGTTGTCTATACATTTGCATGGAGGGAAACTAGGATCAAGATTGCAAGGTGATGATCAACATCAAACAATCAAGCCTCAAGGTTTTTGCATGTTGGCAAGGTTAAGGGTTGTAGTTAGGATTCAAGTAGTGATACTATGAAATGGGATTTATTCGCATGATCACAAAGGTTAAATGAAAAAATAGATGATGGGTTCAGAATTGTGGTGGAAAATCAAATAGTCAATGAATATAGTCTTTGCACCATTGCAAGTCTCCAAGATATAGTCCAGCTTGAGGTTGTGATCATGTGAAAGGTAGCACATGCAATAAAGTTGACATTGATAGCAAGGTCGCATACATTTTATGCCAAGTTTAGTTTACACTATGAAGGGGTGACAAATAAGACATAACTTTATTCACACCATTGTATGGTTAGAAGACTACTAAGTATAAACCATAGTGGTGTTGTGTAGAGCTAATTACTCTTTGGATGAAAGGTCACAATAGTTAGGGAGATAAAGAAGACACAAGCTACAATGCAATGATCAAACATGAAATGAGGTTGTTCATGGCTTTGCAGGGTCAAACAACTAATGAAGGAAATAATTCATGAAACCATGAAACACGTGATGAGAATGGGTCAAAAAATAGTTGAATGTCTAAACAAGGTGGTAAAATGCTTTAATATTATTGGTCCACATGACAGATTGAATTTAGTTGACTTGATGACTTAGGTGATTTGGCATATCAAGAAGAAAGAGAAGCAACTCTTTAATGGTAGATCGGATCTTTTGATCATCTGCAAGCACTTTTGAGAGTTCTCCATGCCTAGTAGATGAAAATCTCATCCTTTCTACCACCAGGCTTTTCATCCACCCAATATATTTGTTTTTGGTCATCACTTCTATCTGCTCAAAGCAAGATTTGCATGTAAAGATCAAATCTTCCAACATAGGGACACAGATCTAAACATGATCTCTTCTGATTAGTTTTTATTACTTCTCTAGAATCTCAAATCTACTTGGTTGGAGTTTGAACTCGATGTAATCTCTAAGTTAAGCTTGAACTCTATAAAAGGCAATTGTAAATATGTTCTGAGTGTTCTTCCCTATCTTTATTTTGTAATAGCATTATGATCTACAACCATTTCCTCCCATTAATGAAATTTTTATGTTCTTACCTCTTCTTTCCATTCATTAATTTATGTATGTTCTTTCCTTGTGGTGAATGTTTCCTTCTAGTTTTAAAGTTTGTATGTTGTGTCCAAATTGTTGATGGTTGTTGTATCTATGAAGATGTCTTTCCTTTCAGCACTTGATTAGTTCTAAACCTAAATGTGAGTTCTTTTAAAATAGAATGTAGTTGAGATCTGTGTATCAGACTTTTCATTAATGTGTTGTCCATACATGGATAGAGTTGCAACTATTCAAACTAGGTGAATCACTCCCTTGAGATTAGATTGGGTAGTTTGCTTTCATGTGTCTCCTTCTCCCTTTTCCTTCAAATATTAGTTAGGTGCATCCTAATTTTAAGGAATTTGGCCTTCTCCAAAGATTCAACCTTAGAGCACAATTCCTACACTTTTGATGTCATTTCCATGTTACACAAGGTCACTTGAGGGTCAAGCAAGGGTAGAGACTTTTGTGTCAACATTTTCTGGCACGCCTGGTAGGACATACATTTAAACTACTCAAGTCTACTGGAAGCTATTTTGAAGTCCATTCATTGAGAATTTGGGTGTTATTCTTAGTGAAAACAACCTTTAGAGGAATTCATTTAAAACCATGGCAACTTTATGCATATTTTGGTTTCATATCAACCAAGTGCTAGTATGATTTTTAGTTCTTATGTTTCCTTAGTATTTTTGTGAAGTTGTTTCCCTAAATGCTTTATCATGGATCCCCTTCAAGAAAATGCTTCCCATTTTCCCCCATATCATAATAATATTATTCCTTAGCCCTCCCACCCCCTATATCAGCCATAACTTAATTACTTGCACCTCAACTCAAAGCTTTTAGAACTTCAGGATTGTTCAATTGGTTTAGAATTTGGGTTTGTTGAATCTTCCAAGTTTTTTAACTATGTGAAAAATCCACACCCAAAGATAGATTATGGGAATTTCTCCTATGTTAAGCTCTTTGTGACTTCTTTTCCTAAGGAGTTGAATGATAACATGATGATGTGGGAGAATGATCTTGGTGATTACACCTTGGTGTTTGAAGCATTTGTTATTATGAACAAGGCTCAAGAGGCTATTCTCTTTTTGCAATAGGAGCAATAAGAAGAATTAAGACAACATAAGAAATATGAAAAGGCAAGACTTAGGCTTGTCCAAATGTAGAGAGTTGCAACGATGCAAGCTACTCCATCACAAGAGCCTCCAAAGAGAAATTTTTATCACTTCTTGTAGAGCATCCCCCCTATTCCATAGAATAATGAGATAGAGCTAGATTTTTTGACTCTCCTTCACACTCCAAAGTGGGAGATGAGAAAGAAGTAGTTTGAGGAAGATTGTGCAAGAAGGTTGGCTATAGATCAAGAGGAGACAAGGCTCAATCTTTCCCAATTGTATGTTGCTAAAGCATAGGATCCCTCAAGAAAAAATTATTCCATTCCTAGCTTTAGAAGGCCCCCTCAAACTCATGTTCCTTGCTATGGATATCAAGAGCCTATGACTCCTTAGCTTCATGTTGAGTTGCTACCTAGGGTGGAGCCTAAGGACTTGCTATAGAAGGAAAAGAAGTCAGACCCAATGTTGCAATAGAAAGTCTCCCATGATATGGTGGAGAAGGAGGTGTTTTCTCTAGTTTGTGAGGATCCACATGGGCTTGAGGAGGAATTCATGTTGTATCCACAACATAAAGATGAACATACACCACTAGCCATACCTTTAGAGTTAGCTCCTACAATCCAATAGGATTCAGAGGTTATAGAGCACAACCAAATTGTCAAGAATGATTCCTTTGACCCTATACCATGAAGAGGATGCCCCATAAGGATTCTAGCTTTGTAACAAAACAAAAAGTTGCCCCCAATCCTTGTCATTCCAAGGTATGAGGGACAGTTTCACAAAGAAGAGCAAGCATGTTTTTCTTAGGTCAAAAGTGTCCCAATGTTGGAGAGTTTCATTATATTTAGCATTAGGAAAGAGTTTTTCCACATAGTAGTTGCTTGTCATGCTTGTTGTCATTTTTGGTTGCCCTCATGCATGGAGGAAGGAATCAAGTGGTGAGGAAGGGGAGCTATTTTGACAAACCAGTCAATGGATTTGTTTGATATTTTGTCTAAAAAAATTTGCACATAGTACAGTAGGGTTTTATCTATTTTTTCTAGTTTTCCAAGAAGTGCATGAGCACAGGCTTTTTCTCTATGAGATAGCCAAATTTTGAAATTTTGTAGTCATAGAGGTTGCAGTTTTCTAGTTTAGCAATGAATTGGATCCATTTTTTGTGATTCCATATCCCAAAAGATTTCTAAAGGCCACTAGTCCATGCTTAGAAGGAAAGAATCCCCTCTAAGTCACTAGAAATGTTGACCATTTTGCCTCCCCACTTGCTTGTTTTCCAAGCATTGACCAATTCCATGAAAACTAGTGTGGTAGCCCTATCTATGTTCATTTGATCATTCATTTATTTCCATGCAAGTTATTAGGGATATGAAAAACCTTATCATGTCTTTTATATTCCAAAGCCTTCAGTCCTTTATATTTCATTTTATATGCTTATGTTGATCCAAGTTATAATCTTGTGATTCATGCTTGTTCACATGATCACAAGCAGCCATGTGTTAATAATGTAAGGAGTTGGGAAGGTGCAATATGGTTATCTCTAGCTATCATCACATGGTCACAAGTCAAGTTTGCACTAAGAAACACCTCTAAGGACCCACCATCTTCCCAGATCAACAACTAGCATATGCACACTTTTTGAAGTTGCTCAAGCTTTAGCTATAGCAAGGAAACCATAGGCTACCACATGTACTTGTGGGCCAAATCTATTATATGGATCACAAAATGGGAAGATTTCAGAGCATGTGACTAAGGGGAAATTCTTGATTGGTTAAGGGTGCTAACTATGCAAAAGGAACATTAATTATATTGCGACCATTAGATCTAGATTATATCAATGTCTAGCATATTCCCATATTTTCAAAATGAACAAACTTTAGCCATTATGAGAATATGAGGTTTGGAAATGTGTCTGGATGCACCCAATATTTGTTGTTCCCTTTCACATCATCATAGAGTTAATAGGTTAAGATGAAATGTTGTGATAATGAATCACTACAGTCAAGTTTTTGTGCCTTTGCATGATCACAACTAGTTATCACCTAACCATGGTTAGAGTTGCAAATTAGTGATCCCTATTATTTGCATGTTCACATGGAGTAAGGGGAACCTAGGATAAAGCTTGTGAGGTGGCATTCAATGTCAAATAGTCAAGCCTTAGGACTTTTGCATGTTTGCAAGGTTAAGGGATCCAGTCAAGATTCAAGTGGTACTACTATGAAATGAGTTTTTTCACATGATCACTGATGTAGGAGAATCTTGTATTTACTTGGTAACTACTTTGGAGTTCATGGGAGGAGGCTCAGTAGTTGCTTTGGAGGGTGTTTGGACTAGTACTAAATCAAAGAAGGATTGGTTGCTCGACATACATTGGGAGCTCGGCATGGTCCTAGGAGCTCAGCATGGTCTAGGAGCTCAGCATGGTATTGGGAGCTTGGCATGGTCTATGGAGCTTGGAATGGTCTAGGGAGCTCAGCATGGTCTATGGAGCTTGGCATGGTCTAGGTTGCTCGGCATGGTCTTTGGAACTCGGCATGGTCTTTGGTTGCTCGACATGGTCTGAGAATTTGGTGTCTGTTCCAAGCTATATAACTAATTTTCCACAATGAGTTAAAGGATAAAAATTTTAGAGATTGAAGAGGATCTAGAATTATACCTACGGTTCGAAGCTCAAGTTTTAATTCATTTGGATGTAGGAGATATCAAAATTTTATTAAGATATCAATTTTGGGAATTTAATTGTTGTAGGAGGCTGAATTTGGCATTTAATTTATGTATTTACACTTAATTTGTGTTTTGTGCCAACTTGTGGCTTAGATTGGTATAATTAGGGGTTGTGGGGAAGTCTTTAGTCATTATTCATTCAATCTAAAGAGGAGTGGGGGTGGGAAGTAGCTGAAGAGCGAGTTTTCCTAAGTCTGTGAACAAAGCGATGAATGTGAGGCAGTTTATAGCAGGATTGTGATGGAGTTGTGAATGTGTGGATAGAGTGCTAAATGTGAGACAATTTACACTTGGATAAAGTTGGAGTAGAGCTATTAGTTGTGGCTTGGAAAACAAGGAGATTGCTTGGTGGGATTGTGAGCACAAGTTGAGATCTTCCTTGGAGGTTTCTACAAGAGTGTGGATCTGGACTAGCTAGGGATTGATTTGGATCTTGAGGGATCTTGCAGAACTATTACTTGCTTTGTATTTGGCCATAACTGGGAAGGCCTTATAGCCTAGTATATTGCATGTAATTAGTTATATTTTATGAATATATTATTATGATTTGGTATCAGATCTTGTGTTATTGCTTCTTGTTATTGTGTTTCCACTGCATGGTTTCCTTGCACTATGTCAATCACAAAGGTTAAATGGAATAAAAGATGACAATTGTGATGTTACAATGGAGAATCAAGCAATTAGTGAATATAGTCTTTGCACTATCATAGGTTTCCAAGATATAGTCAAGCTTGAGGTCATAACTGTGCAAAAGGTAGCACATGCAGTAGAGTTGACATCAATCACAAGGTCGTAGGCATTTTATACCATATTTAGCTTAGGTTTGTGAAGGGGTGATAAATAACACATAATTATCTTTGCACCATCACATGCTTAGAAGACTACTAATTCTAAACCACAACGATGGTGCACAGAGATAATTACACTTTGGGTGCAAGTTCACAATAGTTAGGGAGATAAAGAAGAAACAAATTGAGTTACAATGATCAAATATGAAATGAGGTTGTTCACGATTTGATAGGGTTAAACAACTAATGAAGGAAATAAGTCTTGAAGCTGCAAAACAAGGTGATGAGCATCGATCAATAGACAGTTGAAAGTATAAAAAAGGTGGCAAAATGTTTTAGTATTATTGGGCCACCTGGTAGGTTGAATTTAGTTAAATTGATAACTTATCTAATTTGGCATATCAAGAACAAAGAGAAAGTATCTCTTTAATGGAAGATCTTATCTTTAGATCATCTATAACCACTTTTGAGTGTTCTCCATGCATGGTAGATTAAAATTTCATCCACCCAATCTGATTGTTTTTGGCCACCACTTTTGTCTTCTCAAAGCTAGATTCGCATGTAAAGATCAAATCTTCTAGCATAGGGACATGCATCTAATCATGATCTCTTCTGATTAGTTGTTATTTCTTCTCTACAATCTCAACTCTACCTGGTTGGAGTTTGAACTCAATGTAATATCTAGGTTACACTTGAACTCTATAAAAGGTAATTGTAAATATATTTTGAGGGTTCTTCCCTATTTGTATTTCATAGTAGCATTATGCTCTACAACTATTGCCTCCCATTAATGAAATATTTTTGTTCTTACCTCTTCTTTCCATTCATTAATATGTGCATGTTCTTGCCTTGTGGTGAATTTTTCCTTCTAGTTTTAAGGTTTTTATGTTGTGTCCAAACTCTTAATGGTTGTTGTATCTATGAAGATGTCTTTCCTTTCAGCACTTTATCAATTCTAAACCTACATGTGAGTTCTTTGAAAATAGAATAGAGATGAGATCTGTGTATCTATACTTTTGATTGATGTGTTCTACATACATGGATAGAGTTGCAACCATTTAATCTATGTGCATCAAACCCTTTAGATTAGACTAGGTAGTTTTCTTTCATGCATCTCCTTCTCCCTTTTCCTTCAAAGAGTAGTTAGGTGCATCCTAATTGTAAGGAAGCTGACATTATCTAGAGATTCAACCTTAGAACACATGTCCCACACTTTTAGGGTCATTTCCATGTTACACAATTCACTTGAGGGTCATATCTCAAGCAAGGGTGCAGACTTTTGTGTCAAGAGTAAGTTACCCATCATATGTTTTAATTGTAATGAGAATGGTCATATTGCAAGAAGATATCCTAAAAAGTCAAATAGAAAGAATGAAGACAAATACAGAGGTAGAAAAGATGAAAGTGAAAAAGGCTATAAGGACAAGGGAAAAAAGGCTTGTTATATTGCTAAAGAAGAATCCAATGATGAATCTAATGATCATGATAAAAAAGTTGTCTATGTTGCTATGAAAGATGATTATGATGAAGATGAGGCGACTACATTGATATCTTATGTGAAAAAAGGTGAAAGGTGGGTCATTAATAGTGGATGTTCAGAAAACATGACTGGAGACAAAAGTAAGTTCATTACCCTTGACTATTACAATGGAAATAGTGTTAGATTTAGTAATGATACACCCTGTCTGATAAAAGAAAAAGAATCAATAAGATTGATAGACAAGATCATGTCTGATAGTGCTTACTTGTGGAAGGACTTAACTATAATCTATTGAGAATGTCACAATTGAATAGTTTAGGATGCAGAGTTGAATTTTATAATAGGAAGGATAAGATCTATAACACTGATGGAAGACTAATTGGAAGTGGAGATCAAACTAGAGGTAATCTATTCTATCTTAAAATGAATGATGTTACTTGTCTTGTTGTACGATTTGATGATGTGTGGCTATAGAAAAAATGTTATTTCATGTAAATTTTGACAATTTGGTTAGTATCAATAAGATGAAAAGAGTTAGAGGTTTGCTAGAAATGAAGAAAGATGATTATGTGATTTGCAAACAATCTTAGTTAGACAAGATAAAAAAGTCTAGTTTTAAAAGTAAGACTCATACTTTAAAATAAATTATAGAATTTGTTGATACTGATTTATGTGGACCAATTAATGTACAAAGCTACAAAGGTGACAAGAACATTATCCTACTTATTGATGATTACTCAAGAATGATGACACTAATTTTTTTAAAAGAAAAATAATTTTGAGATGTTTAAGTGGTATCTAGCAAGACTTAAAAAGGACATTGGCAAAAGATTGAAATATCTAAGATCTGAAAAAGGTAGAGAGTTTACATCAAATGAGTTTAATTTTTTTGGCAATGACAGAGGAATCAAGAGACAAACTTCTGCACCTAGGACCCCTCCACAAAATGGAATTGTTGAAAGGAGGAATAGATTTGTAATGGATTGTGCTAGAAGACTAATGATGGAAAGAATGTTTCTTTGAAATACTAGAGAGAAGATGGAAGTACAACTCTCTATACCTTGAACTGACTACAAATCAAGAAAGGTACAAATTCTGCAAATTTTGAATTATGGTATGGATACTCACCCAATGTTAGATATTTTAAGGTATTTGGAAGCAAGTGTTAAATTCTTCAGGACAATGGAAATGGTAAACTTGATGCAAAAAGTGAAGAAGATATATTCCTAGGTTATTCCACAAGAATTAAAGCTTATAATTATTTAAATATTAACACAAAAAAAGTTGTGGAAAGTGTAAATGTAAAGTTTGATGACTATACAGAAGTGGACGAAGATGAACCAAAGAAAGAACCTAAAAATTATAGAACCTTTAAATACTAATATGAAGACATGTCTGATAATGTTGATAATTATGCAGACCATTTTGCTAATCAACAAGGATCAGTGATTGTCAAGTCACATACAATGGATGTTGAGTTGCATTGAGAAGCCAAGTTACAATTAGAAACTGAGGTACATTATGATACTGAGATCAATTTACAAGAAAGGAATGCTAAATTACCTAATAGAGAAGTGCATAGTGAATCTGAATTGAACTTCATGAAAGTCTCATTGTAGAAAGGAGAATTGAGCCAAGGTTGTCAAAGTATGTTAAAAGACATCACCCTATTGAACGAATCATTGGAGATAAATAAGATAGACTAATGACAAGGAATAGGATGAGAAATGACACATATTGTTAAGCATACATGAGCCAAATCAATAAAGGATGCATTAGAGAATGAAGAATAGAATCAAGCCATTACAAAAGAAATTGATTAGATTGAGAAGAAAAAAACTTGGACCCTAGCACCAAGACTAGAGAACAAGAATGTTATTAGAACCAAGTGGGTTTACAGAAAAAAATTAGATAAGAATGGTGAAGCTACAATGAATAAAGAAAGATTCATTTGCAAAGGTTATGTACAAAAAGAGGGAATTGACTATGGAGAGACATTTTCCCCAGTTGCAAGATTGGAAGAAGTAAGAACTTTTCTTTCTTACTCTTATTACAAAGGATTTAAAGTTTATCAAATGGATGTTAAGTCAACATTTTTGAATGGTATACTAGAGGAGGAGGTTTACGTAGAACAACCTAAAGGATTTAATCCAAATAGTAAGAGTTCATGGTGTGTATATTACACAAAGCTTTATATGGTTTTAAGCAAGCTCCTAGAGCGTGATATGAAAGATTACACAACTATCTTATAAATATTGGTTTCGAGAAGATTGGAAACAATAGTAATATGTACCTAAAGACAAAGAGGTAAAGGAATTTTACTAGCTAAAATATTTGTTGATGATATCATATTTGGAGGACAAAAATGCATTATGTAAGATATTTGCAAATGAAATGTTGAAAGAGTTTGAGATGTCTATGTTTGGAGAAATAAAGTTCTTTGTTGGATTGCAAGTATATCTAATGAAATATGGTATTTACATCACTCAGTCCAACTACGTGAAGGAAATCTTGAAAACTTATGCTATGGAGGATCCATAACCAATTAGTACTCTGATGATGATAAGACTATTGACATTAAGTCAATTTTGTTATTAGTGACAACACTTATTCATATTCCAGTTCAGACTGAGCAGTTCAGTGTTTTCCATGCATTCCAGTTCAGATCGAGTAGTTCAGTGTTTGCCATGTATTCCAATTCAGACCAAGCAGTTCAGTGTTTTCCATACACAATAGTTCAGACCGAGCAATTTAGTTTTTTCCAAGCTTCATAGTTTCTACTAAGTTAACAACTTAATTCAAGCGAAGCCAGTGTTAACCGAGTTGAATGAAAATAGTGTCTACCAAGTACAGTTGTGGTAAATAGGGAATGTAGTTTATACTAAGTTACATAGTATCTACTGAGTCACTAATGTATACTGAGTTCAAATCTATGTTGAAGTGATTAGTATGGACCGAGCTTCTACTTCTACCGAGTGCATGACGATGTCAAGTAATGATAGTGAACATCATGTATCAGAACCTCACCAACTCAGTTTTCAAAACTCGAGTATCTACATTTGGGCTGACTTTGTTATATTGGTGTTAACTTGTGTAATGGCTAACTTTGTAATTATGTGAATTAGATTCATATATATGTAATGTATTGTATCATATCCAAGTGTGTAATGTAAGCATGCGAATGTGAATCGACAGTAGAATAAAGTGTATTATAAGGTTATATCAGGAGCAGTAGAGTTATATCTTCACATAGAGGTGATCAATACTTCAAGAATCTCAATCAAAAAATTAGTTGTAAGTTAGAGATCTATTGTTTCATCCTAATAGGTGAATCAACTTTAAATGCTTTCACAAGGTAGGCTTAATGGTCTTTTCTAAAATCTCTTTACCAAGTGCATACTTAAATGTATGTTTGTAAAACCTCTAACAAGGTGGACCTAGTAGTCCTAATTGCTCCTAATAGGGTAGATCATCAAAAGTGATCAATGTAAGCCTTAATAGGCCAACTTTATGTTGTAGTATTAAAGTTTTGTGGGTATCATCCCCACTCCAATTTTACTTTCTATTTGGAAGGTTTCTGGGTCACCAAATATTGTGTTCAAAGTGTTTTATGCTTTTAGTTTCTCATGCATGTAGTAGATTAGATTTATTAATGATAATTGGATTATGAAATTAAGGTCTAAATTTTTTTAATTTTTTGAGGTTATTGATTCACACCCCCCCCCCCCTCTCAATAACCTAGCTAGTCCTGAATATGCCAGCAATTGGTATCAGAGAATTGTGGTTCTTAGGATAAAGTTTGGTAGCTTGAGCAAAGATCAAGTACAATGGAGATATTCATACTTAACAAAGCTATTGACAATGAAAAGTTGGATCTAGAAATGACCATAGCTCAACTCAAGAAAGAAAAAGAGCATCTTTCCCAATCCCTAAAAAGAAAGAAGGAACTTGCAAATCAAATGAATGACCACCAATATGTTGAAGAAAAGATTGAAGATTCTTTTCCCTTTAAGCCGTTCAAATTAAGCAAATGATGCAATCAAAGAACTCTTAGAAAATAATGGTTCCCTGCAAGAAGAAGTAAGAAAACTAAAAAGAGAACAAGAAATTTAGTCATTAAGATTGTGTGAAATATTAGAATAGAGAAATGAGGAAAAATAAGACTTGGATGCAAGGAACAATGAAATTAAAAATCAGTCCCTTCAGTAAGAAAATCTTATTGATCAACTCTCCAATGAAAATGAAGAAATCATGAGTTTGAGATCTAAAAACAAAAGAATAAGGAATGATCTGAACTTTAGAAGACAAATCAATGAAATGTTACAAAATGACTTAAAATTTGAAAGGAAAATCAATGAAAGGATGAAAATTGATCTAAATTCTAAAAAGAAACTCAATGAAAGAATAATGAAATCCCAAGTAGACATGGATCAACTGAATCAGCAAAATGAGCAAAATCTCTATATACAAAAGGGTAAGGCAAGACGTGGATACAAAGAAGAAGTTAATCTTCCAAACAAGGTACTCAAAGGAATCAAAAACTTACTTGCAATCACTATGGTAAGATAGGTCATACATCAAACAAATGGTGGAGTAATGGAAAAGAAAAATTCAATGGAAAATGCTACAACTGCAGTCAACATGGTCATAAAGCTAATGAATGCAAAGAAAAACCAAAGTTTGAGGGCAACTATCACAAATGCAAGAAAGAAGGTCACAAGTAATCTAAATGCATATCTAAGCCATTCAATCTAGTTGAACAATTTGTAAAGGAAATATTCGGTTTGGACTACAACACTTGGTGTAGATGTCATTACTATGGAGAATATGGACACATTGGCATGAATTGTGTTAGACATCACATGAGAAGAAAGAATACCACAATAAGATGTTACACATGTACCAAACTTGGTCATATAGCTAAGAATTGCATAAATACATATAGAATTGAAGATGAAAAGAAAGCAAAAGAAGATAGCATTAGGAAGTAGATGACACAGCAATGGATTCCCAAATCTACTGAGCAAGCCAGTTCAAGTGATGATAGTCATGTCACTCAAGAAGTGGGTGACTCCACCATTTCCTATTAAGTTCTTAAGAAAGAACTAGAGTTGTGTTTTCAAGGTCACATATTAAATAGCTCCAATTGAAAGGAAGCAAAGATTCATATTGGTATTCAAGATACAAAAGGATCATTAGTAAGATTGGTAATAGCTATCACCAAATTGACTTCTCTACCGAGCAAGGTTGGGTCATGGACTCTACTAAGCAAAGTGGGAGTAACTTGGTTATGTTTGGTTGTCTAGTTACAAGCTCTCACTAGCAATCCATGCAAATAGTGGATGATAGGCTATCATGCACAATGTCATTATGGCTCTTGTCATACTGAGCATTAATGTGAAGTTCTATCAAAAAGGTAGGAAATCAACTTCATTTTCATCATGAATTCAAATTATTGTGAACAAAGCGATTTGTAGAGCATCCAAGCAACTTTGAGCAGAATTTGCAGCGAAGTTCTTTCAAAAAAATTCTCAGCTTATCAAGTTATCATCTCATCTAGTAGCAGTAGCAAGGTGAAGAAAGGATTTGAAATTTTGGTGCAAGGTGTTGAATGCAAAGCCCCTAGCTTCAAACTTGTGCCAACGATCACCGAAACCCTCGACCCAAATGGAGCTCAATCGCAGAACCCACCTAAGGTACTTCTCATAAATGATATTCAAACTCATTTTAAATGTGAAATTTAGGAGATAGGAACCCTTGAAATGGATAATTCCCTAAGTGAACTTTGTGTGGATAGAATTCTCAAACCTGAGCACAAACACTTGGAAGAGAAAGGTTTAACTCATATTCCTCACTTGTCTCAAAACTTTCAAATCAAATGGATTAGGTATATCCTAAGCTGAGTTCATAATGGTCAACTATGGTTAGAGAAACCAATTTTTATTACCAAGAAAATGATACATTGTATTACTAGTCTCCCCATGCTCACCAAAGCTAAAGCCACTAAAACCCTAGGTTAAGATGAGTTAAAAAAGAAAACCCTAGCTGAATGGGATGGAAAAGGAATGAAAATTAGTAATGTAATTGATATAGAATTTAAATTTGACATTCATGTGATAGCACACAAGAATTATAGTTCAAGCTAACTCAATAGTGTGTCATGTGAAGTAGTTGACTTAGCTTTTAAGGTCATGAAGAAGAATCTGTCATATGACTTAGCAAACTTGTTGTTGAAGCAGCTGAACAAAAACATGGAAACCATTAGAACTTAAAAGAATAACCCATGCAAATTTGATTCATTGTTTACATGTTTGTTTTTCTATGTTCAAAAGTTTTTCCCTTCTAAAGCACAATTGTATGGAGAAAAGATATGCTAGTTTTATATCAAATTAATGAATATATCGCTGAAATGGGCGAAAATTTTGTCAGTATTATAGATAATTATTTTGAAGCCTTTAAAGAAAAGATGAATAACAAATTCAGGATACCAAAGAAGTTAGTTGAATATTATAAGGATGATGTTTTCTTTATGGTAGATAGTGATAGAGTCTATATCCACGCAGTAAGGCCCAAAGTTGTGTGGGTAAAACCTCTTCCATATGAGGTTAACATTGATGAGGCTAAGGAAATAATTAAAGCCTTGGTAAATGAGCATGTAGATCCAAAGGCACCTTACTTTGGAAATTATGATGAGGCAAAATCAAGAATTGAACTTGAAATCAATCTTCCACAAGTGGCAAACAAGGGTAAGAGGAGGATAACAAAATTGAGAATAGAAAGCACCCCTCTTATGTTAACCAAAGGTAAAGGAGAAGATGTGGAAGAATCTAAGAATGAAGAGGAATCAAAAAAGGAAGAAGAGCTAGTAAGGAAGAAAGGCAAGGTGATAATCACCAAGCCACCAAACTACTGTACCATTTACAAGGAGATCTAGGAAGAAAGTAGGAAAAGAAGGCAATGATGTAATCTTCAACCAACCTCCTCCTACATTTTAAGAAAGGCTAAAGATACTAAGAGAAGGTACTGGAATAAACAATTTTAAAGCACTCAAGTATGAGACAAGGACCCCAAAAAAGTAGAAAGAAGTTGAAGATCCGGTCATGGACAAGTTGAGTAGATGGAAATTCTCTCCAGACTAGCTAGCATCACAAGTCCCTGCAATTTTGTTAGATAAGGTCAAGGTTAGATGGGAAAACACCAAGAAGATTGTCAAAGACATTTTTGCACAAACATTAAAATAGTTGGTACCCACCTTGACTAATGTAGACGTAAATAAGGCATTAAAAGACAATAAAAATAAAATGACTTTAAAGTTCAACATTTGTCTAGTTTTGATGAAAGATATAGAGTATGTTGTGAAGAATGCTTCAAACCTATGGAAAAATGCATTCCATCTTCACAAACTGAGTGAAAATCCTATTGAAATCAAAGATGATGGTGATGACAGTGACAAGGATGAAGACAATGATGAAGATTCTACTCAATTTGTCACAATTGATGTAGAAGAATATTAGGAGTTGATGAAGGATGATGAAGAAAAAGAGGAAGAAGCTACAAAGGAAGCCAAACAACAACAACAAGAGATTGACCCAGTCAAGATAGCTATGGTTGTCATAGCCTCTCTTCCTCACTCTCCAGAAAAACTTGCAACATCATCAAGTGCAGAGATAGCTTTAGTAGATTTGATTGTGACAACCACTGATATATCAAATGTCTAATCACTCCCTACTACCTCTTAGCTCAGTACATCATTGATAGAAGTGTCTACCACTTCATCCACAAAGCTACAACATCCTTTAGTTACTAAGCTAGCCTCAGTAATGGATACATAATATTCTACAATTTTAGGTTCTTCAGTAGAAAAGTACAATTTTGGATTCTTTAGTTTTGGCAACTTCAGTTGTAAATACTCTTGTAAGTACCTCAGTTGTGCATACTCCTATAAGTGCTTTAGTTGTAAATACTTTTTGTCAATACTTCACTTACAAATATTTCAATTTTGGGAAGTTTGGTAAATACATTAGTTTTGGATCTTGCAAGCCTTCCAGTCAGTATCCCACTAGTAGGCATTGTACAAATGTTCACTGATAATCCTACTATTTCCACTATTGTTTCTATTCTGAATCCTAAAGCATTAACTTTAAAGACAGTCAAATCAAAGATTCAACCAAGACTTTTGATTAGTGGAAAGGAAATAGATGAAGCTATAGATCTGGATGAGGAAATTGAAATTCCTAAATTGGATTTTGATAATATATCTATGGATCAAATGCATATAGTTGGTCAACTTCTCCAAAAGAATAAAAAGTAGAAGAGACTCAGAGAAGAGAGAGATAGAGAATATAAGATTATTGAGGATGCAAAGAACATTTTGACTGAAGCTATAAGTGTTGAAGTTGATACTTCTCAACACATTTTGTTACAATTAGAAGAGGCAATTAGTAAATTCAATGAAGATTCTAGTGGTCAAGATAAACTAATTGAGAAAGTAGAAAAGAAATTTGATAACAAAGTGCTTGAGCACATTTCTCAACAAATAGATATCCAGCAGGTAGAGCTTTCTTCAATTTTGACAAGTCTTGAAACCTCTTGCACAAATGTAACGTCACTTTGAGAAAAGTTATGTGATATTACCAAATATACTAGGGAAATAAAGAGAAAATTGAATAAAATTGATGAAGATTTGATGGCTAGTGCAAAGTAGTTGCAACTTGAACCCAGTTCAAGCTCTGCAAATCGTATGAAAATCAGATTCTTATTAGATATGCGGGCAGCATTTTTGAGAGAGGAAGCAAGGATTCAGTCTACACTCACACACATTTAGAATATAATCCTTCCCATCATTAATACAATGTAGAAGCATATTGCCTATTCCAAAACATTGATCCATGACAATAATTTCTCAATTGGAGATCATATGATCGAGCTCTTTGTAGAAGTGCAAGTTGCTTTACAAATGTGAAAAGTTTTGCAAGATAACTAGGACAAGACCTTAACTCTATTCTTAAGATACATTCTAATTTTATCTCACATTTTGGTGTCTCCATATAAAAAAATTGTGTATAAATCTTTGGCATTATTGTTAAAAAGGGGGAGAGATATTTATGTATAATTTAGGGGGAGAGATATTTGTAAATACCAAGAGAGAAAGATACCATACTGGGAGATACACTTAGTAAGTCAATATGCCTGACATGATATGTACATTGTATGGGGGAGAATAATGTGAAGAAAAAGTATATATAACATTATTACAAAAATAAATTTTGTAAAATCTCAAAAAAAATAGCATGGCATACCAAGCCAAGTATCACACTATGTTCTACATAAGTTTTGGCTGATAAGTATTTTGTCACTAATGCCAAAGGGGGAGATTGTTGACATTAAATCAAGTTTTTTATTAGTGACAAAACCTATTCAGATTCTAGTTTAGACTAAGTAGTTCAGTGTTTTCCATGCATTCCAGTTCAAACCGAGCAATTTAGTGTTTTCCATGCATTCTAGTTCAAACCGAGCTACTTAGTGTTTTCCATACATTACAGTTCAGACTAAGCAGTTCAGTGTTTTCTAAGCTTCATAGTTTCTACCAAGTTAAAAACTTAAGTCAAGAAAAGCCAATGTTAACTGAGTTGAATGAAAATAGTGTCTACTAAGTAGAGTCATGGTAGATAGGGAATGTAGTTTATACTGAGTTGCACAGTATCTACTGAGTCACTAGTGTATATCGAGTTCGAATCTATGTTGAAATGATTAGTATGGAATGAGATTTTACTTCTACCAAGTGCATGACGATGCCAAGTAATGACAATGGACACTGTGTATCAAAACCTCACCAACTCAATATTCAAAACCTGAGTATCTAAATTTGGGTTGACTTTGTGATATTGGTGTTAACTTGTGTAAGGGTTGAATTTGTAATTATGTGAATTGGATTGATATATATGTAATGTATTGTATCATATCCAAGTGTGTAATGTAATAAAGATGAGACAATATGAACAGAATGTAAGCACACGAATGTGAATTAGCAGCAGAGTAAAGTGTATTATAAGGCCATATCAGGAGCAGCAAAGTTATATCTATCACATAGAGGTGATCAGTACTTCAAACATCTCAATCAAAAAATTAGTTGTAAGTTAGAGATCTACTATTTCATCCTATTAGGTGAATCAACTTTAAATCCTTTCACAAGGTAGACTTAACAATCTTTTCCTAAATCTCTTTACCAAGTGCATACTTCATTGTATGTTTGTAAAACCTCTAACAAGGTGGACCTAGCATTCCTAATTCCTCCTAATAAGGAAGATCATCAAAAGTGATCAATGTAAGCCTTAATACGCCAACTTTATGTTGTAGTATTGAAGTTTTGTGGGTATCATCCCCACCCCAGTTTTACTTTCTATTCGAAAGGTTTCTAGGTCACCAAATATTGTGTTCAAAGTGTTTTATGCTTTCAATTTCTCATGCATGCAGTAGATTAGATTTATTAATGATAATTGGATTATGCTATTAAAGTTTGAATTTGTTAAAAGTTTTGAGGTTATTGATTCACCCCTCCCCTCTTAGTAACCTAGTTAGTCCTAAATATTTCCAACAAGGACATAAACTATCCAAAACTAATGATTCCGATGAAGTAAATTAAAAATTGTACATGTCTATGATTGGAAAATTGCAATATGTAGTTCATAGAAAACCTAACATTGCACTAGTTGTTGGGATTGTTGCAAGATTTTTTGCAAATCCTAAGGAGAATCACTTAATGGCTATTTAAAGGATTATGAGACACTTGAAAGGGACAGAAGATTATGGCCTATACTATAAGAAAAATGACAAGTTTAAATTGAGAGCCTATAAAAATTTTCATTGGGCAAGAAATATCAATGACATGAAAAGCACAAGTGGTGGAACATTTTTCTTAGGAAAAACATTGATTACTTGGACTAGTAAGAAACAAAATTGTATTTCACAATCTACTATTGAAGATAAATATGTGGTTGTTGTAGTGAATTGCACAAATATGGTATGGATTAAACCATTACTCAAAGGAATGAAGGAAGAAATCACTTAACTTGTGGCACTCTACTGTGACAATACAAGTACTATAAACATATCTAATAATCTTGTAATGTACACAAAGACAAAGTACATTGCAATTAATTATCATTAATTTAAAGAATTGGTTCAAGACAAAGAAGTGAGAATGAAATATGTGAATCCAAAAGAACAAATATCTAATATATTCACACAGGCTTTACCTAAGGATGTACATGAATATCTTAGAGGTAAACTAGGGGTGATACCCATATCCAATGTTACTTAAGAAGCAAGAGTATTTCCCTACATCAACTAAGTTGAATGATATATTTTACAACTTGATGCAATGGATCTTATTTTAGGACCTACCTGAAGTAAGGAAGGAGCTAAAATAGAAGATTTATAGTTACATGCAAGGCAACTGAGGGAAAACTTGAATTGATTATACCTGCATGTATAGATGAAAAGTCTTTGGCATTATTGTCAAAGAGGGAGATATTGAAGAAATTAAGGAGATATCAAAGATATCAAAGAAGGAAGGAGAAAGATTGTCAAAGAGGGACAAGACCAGATGAGGAAGAAATTTGAGGAAGAGATCAGAGTATATAGATGAAGGCACACATATTGATAGAGGGAGAGATTTCAATAAAATTTATTAAGTTTTTTTTTGGTATTGTTGTTGGTATTGGTTTTCCATCAATGCTAAAGCTAGAGATTATTGAAAAGAAGATTGTTGAAATGAAGAAGACTTATGAAACCTATCATGAAACAATAATTATTTTGTCATTGATGTCAAACATGCTACTTATTGGTGAGACAATTGCTTACTTTGGTCTGAATGCTATCATTTGATTAGTTGATGAAGAGTATTTGAAAAAAATGGATAACAAGAGAACCTAGAGAAAGGAAGATTTATATGGTGTATAAAAGGAGCACTAAGACCAAAAAAGACATTGATGATACATTGTATTGTTTATCTACTTAAGGCTATAATGAAAGTATACTTGAGCATAAGGAGATGGTAGTAGCGACTGAGTGAAACTTAGTGTATGTTGAGAAACCCATTATTGACTGGGTATTAGAAGACAATGTTTATCAAGAAAACATGTTTTTTTGAGTGATACTAAAATGATTTTGATCAAAGATTTAATGAATCTAAGCCAACAAAGTTGATTTCTTGAATTGTGTGAAGTATGTGGAAGATAATTATGATGATTTGGTGACATGGAATTCAAGATAAACTATTTTGAGATGAATTCATAGAGGATGCAATGAAAGTTTATAGAGGAAATAAAATGGAAAGATGGGAAGATTTAATGAATCTGACCTCACTCTAAAATTGATAATTTTAGTTACGTAGCAAAACATCTAAATTCTCTATATATAGAGATAACAAGCTAGAAGCAATTTGTCAAGGGTATGAACTTGAGAAAGACAAGAGGTATAGGGTGTTGATTCATATGGTGGTCAAATGAAAGAGTTTGTAGTTGGCATACTAAGAAAGAAGGCTTAAGGACATGAAGGCATGGAGGGTGAACAAGCTATGAGACATGAAGAGGATGAATGTAAAGTAGAATGGAGGACTGAATGTGAGATCTATACTCTACAAGTGAGTTGTTTTATTATAAGGTCAAGTATTGTTGTTACTTCCTAACAATTGTATCAGTCTGGATAAATTAATTGGACTAAGTTTAACCTAATATTCATGAGTAAATCCTTTAATAGGTCAAAATTTTAATGGAATATTCTAAATTCATCTAATAAGGCTCACTCCTAATAGGGTGATTGAAATCCTTTAATCAAGGTCATATTTTACAGTGTGCATTTTAACCTTTAACAAGGTTGGCTCCTAATAGGGTTCACTTCAAAAGAGTGAAAAATGGTAGCATGTTACTAGTGTTTTTTCCCAAATTGGGATTCCACATTAAACCCTTGTGTCAAAATGTGTGATTGATTTTATGATATTTCATATTTGCATTTCTACAAAGTGATTTTGACCTAGGACAACAATATGAAAAAGTTTAAAATATAAAATGGTCAATCTATGCATAAGTATATGTTAAAGTACTGAAAAGTTTTATTTGTACATTTGGACCACAAATAACTAACTCAACCCCCACCCCAACCACAATTATTCTAAACATTCCAACACTATTGATGTTCAAAGTTATTGTGGAGATAAGTATTTCATTCTATTTTTTGATGACTACTCTATCATGATTGTGATGTTCCTTAAAGCTAAGTCTAATGATTTTTAGTTATTCAAGTGGCATTTAGCTAGCATTGAAAAAGAAATAGGGTAGAATCTAAAGTGCTAGAGATCTGACAGAGGTGGTGAATTCACTTGAAATGAGTTTAATACATTTTGCAATGATAGAGGAATCAAAAGATGGATGTTAGCACCAAGGACCCCTCCTCTAAATGGGATAGTTGAAAGGAGAAACAAATCAATATTATATTGTGCAAGAACATTGATAATGGAGAAGACTATATCAAAGAAGTATTAGAGAGAAGCTATTAGTACTATTTTTTATACCATGAATAGAGTATAAGTCAAGAACTATACAAATTCTACACCTTTTGAACTATGGTATGGATATACTCCTAATGTGAAATATTTCAAAATCTTTCGAAGAAATTGCTATCTGCTTGAAGACAATATGAATGAAATGTTGATCTTAGATTGGTTTTCACAATTGAATGTCAACACACTTAAAATATTTACTAAGTTCATGCCGAGCAGGTAACACATGTCAAGTATAATATGAATAGATGCCAAGTCGCAATAAGTGCCAAGTCACTCATGTTCTGAGTGGTTCAAGTTTTGAGTGAATAGTTGATGTTGAGCAAGTTCAGGTGTTGAGAAAGACAAAATTATAGTAAGTGTTGAGTATCAGTATTATCAAGTGCCGAGTAACATAGAATGGACTTAGTTGTTTATGATGGCACAAACAACTATGTAAACCATTTTTGAGCTAACTGATGGGTAGATCTTGAAGGTTTGAAGATAAGACCAAATCTATTTGGATTCCATATGTGATCAACATGCAACCAATCAAAAAATGGGAAGGAATTGAGTGGGAAAAATGAATGAATCTTAGTCGTAGATTCATACCTAACCCTAAGCCACCAAATTATTTTTAAAGGGAGATGAAACTCCATAATTTAAAATGAGAGTATGAGTGAATGTGTATGCAAGGAGGTGATTCTAGTGAAGATTTAAAAGAAATGAAAGGGGTGAATTGATCAGTATACATTCAAGGTGACTTAGAAGTGTGAAAGGATTGCAGAATCAGTTTACAGAATAGAGGAGGAACTATACAACATTTCTACAATAGATCAAGAGGACCAAGATGGACAGAGTTCTGATCTAAAATCAGCAAGGAAAAGTTGTAAGTGTATCAGATCAAACATTCTACTATTACTTTCTAATAGCTATATCAGCATGGTTAAATCCTTTGGACTAAGGTTGACTTAATAGTCATTGTGAAATCCTTTAATAGGGTGACATTCCAATTGAGTGTTCTAAAGTCATTTAGCCATATACACTTTTGATAGAGTGTTGAAATCCTTTAATAAGGTGGGATCTAACAATCCTTTATAATCCTTTAATAGGGCAGACCTCTCATAGGGAAGATCATGAGAATGGTCAAACTATGTAACCTTAATAGGTGAACTTTATTGCTACAATATTGAAGAATTGTGGGTGTCATCCCCACCCTAGTTTTATCTTCTCATTGGAGGGTTTATGGGTAAGCATATCTAGTGTCAAGTGTTTATGTGAATGCATTTACTTTACATGTTGTTTCAATATGTTAATGCATGCATTGTTTTAAAGTTAAAAGTTTTATTGGTTAAAGATTAGTACTCCTTATTCACCCCCCCCCCCCCCCCTCCCCCAAACCCCCCCCCCCCCCCCCCCCCCTCTCTCAGAAGTATACATTTCCCATTTTCATTTCCAACAGTCAGTATTAGAGTTGAGCTCTCATCAAGAGAAGCCTTACAACTTGGAGAAAAGATCTTGAAATGGAAGTTTATAAGTTGGGAAAGACCATTGAAAATTAGGAGATTGATATACATCTCTTACTACAACAATTGAATGAAGCTAGAGATGCCTTCAGAAGTTCACTAAAGAGAAGGAAAGAGATTGCTATGGTAGAAAATGACACACAATACAAAGAAATTGATACCAAAAATTTATTTATAGATGGTAACTCCTATGAATTTGATGCAACAAATGTAGATCTCATGGACAAGAACAAAGCACAAACTGAGGAGATTAGAAATCTCAAGTTGGAACAAGAATCATAAGCTATATTTCTATGTGAGGTGATTGAGCAAAAGAAGACAGCTATAGAAAAAAATGCCATGATTGAAGAAGAAAAAAGAATTTTGGCAAACCAATTGGAAGAAAAATCAGCAGAGCTATCTAGGATCTCAAACATGCAATTAGACACCCTAATCCAAATGATGAATGCCCATCATGAGTTGAATGTCAAAAACATTGAGATAACTACATTGAAGTCATAGAATGAACAACTACAGAATGACCTGAAAAGATAAAAGGAATTTGTTGAAAGTTTCAACAAGCCAAATGAAGCCATCAAGTACTTTGAGCAACTACTAAAATCCCCTAGATCTAGTAAAGACACATTAGGATTGGGCTACATAAGCATTGAAGAAGGAGAATAATCCAAAGTTGTTGAGGAAAGAAACAATAAAGATAAGAATTATAAACCTACTTGTCATCACTATGGAAAGAAAGGACATACAACTAATGTTTGTAGGAACATGAATGCTAGTCAAAATGCTAAGCCCAAGAACATGACTCATCATCACAAGTGCAATAAACAAGGTCATTAGGCACATGAATGTAGAACTAGAACCATGCATGCACCAAAATTTGAAGGACACTACTACAGTTGTCAAAAGTTTGGACACAGAGCCTTTGAATATAGATCCAAGTTCACATGGTCATCAAACAAGTCAACAAAGGGAAGAAGCTATGAAAACTCCTATAACTAGGATTAGAATTCAAGATAGAGCTATCATTATTGTCAAGAGTATGGACACATCCCTGAGAAATACATAAGAACACACTTCAGTGGTAGCTACAATAGATGGTTGAGTCAAACTCCATGCTTAAGCTAATTGAAGACTCGTCATATTAGCAATCACTGCCCAACAAGGAAAAAGTCACCTAACTTAGAGTTCAACAAAGGAAAAGGCAAGGTAGATGTTGAAAACATCAGAGGAGAGATGAACAAAACATTGAGGAAGAAAGATGGATGCAGCACATCAAATGAAGGGATCACTTCACCTGATAGGTTAAGTGATCACATCTCATCAAACCAAGAAAAAGGAGGTATGTGGGACTGATATTTAAAATGTTTTATCATAAATCAATTCCAAAAGAAGATAGTACTAAAATAGCTATATTAGCATGAAGAGAGGTGCAAGATAATAAGTAAAATTTTATGGTTAAATCATTAAATTTTCATCTTACTATCGAGTGTGAAAAGTCCTCTTCAATTGTTGAGTAAAGCACTAGTATGTGTCAAACTGTTAGCCAAAGCTAGTTGAAGCCAAGTATGTAGTGGTTGTCGAGTGAAGGAAATTTCTATAGAAGCCAAGTAAGGGTAATTCTTATAGTTGTTGAGTGGTGAAAAAACCAATGGATGTCGAGTGAAACAGAGATTACACTAGAGCTGAGTTTATAGCTGCACATGTACCATGCAATAAATGCTATATTTTGAAAGGGTATAACAGTGAATTCTACATATTTTTCAAACATAGAGAAAGAGAGAGTAGAATAAATAAGCAATTGAAAAGAAAGAGTGAAGCATTTTCACAAATCATAGGGAAGATTGAGCATCACTTCATCAATTCCAAAGGTATTCTTCACCTGTTGAGCTACACAATTTTATGTTTATAAAACCCTAGCTTGCATTATGGTCTCAATTTCTAAGAATCCATAGGATAAGTAGCCATTTGAAGTTCAATTAGTTAGCAATGAAGTAAACAAACCAAACTTTAGGGCCATACCAGAAGTTGTATACGAGAATGATCTAGTAGGTGCATTATCAATTATTCCACCTAAGGTTGTTATGGTTCAAGACATGAGGAAGTGTTATAACTACAAGGTAGGAGGGATTTGAGATATGGAAATTAGACAGGCATATGATAGATAATGCAAAAATGGGGAGCTGAAGGAAGAATTCAAAATTGTAGAGAGGAAGGGCTTAACCCGTGCCCTAGATTTTTGAACTGTCCTCAAAACTGAGTGGATCAAGATTGTTTTGAGTAGAATACATGATGGATGTCTATGGCTAAAAGGTGGAACCACCAAAATTTCAAATAGAATTGTAAATAGGGTTACTAGTTACCCAACCCTAGATCAGCCTAAAACATTAAGGAGCGATTCAAAAGAGGTGATAGAGAAAAGTGGAACAAGAGAGGAATGACTTTTGATAATATCACAGATCCACTTCTTGATTTTGTAGTGAGAGTCATATCAAAAAATTTCTATTAGTCAAGCCAACTGAATAGTGTTCCTTGTATAGCAGTTGATGTAGGCTACAAGATAGTCAAGAAAGATCATACTTATGATCTTACAAAACTATAGTTGCAACAATTAATGGAGAACTTAGGAGCAATAAGGAAGTCTAAAAGTTCTCACTGTAAGTTTGGTTCCATATTGATATGTATATTTTTCTATGTTCAAAATAAATTCCCATCTTTTGGTAGAGTAGGACAGAAGACCAATAGGTCAGTTGTTGTACAAATAAATGAGTACATTGAACAAATGGGAGAGAATTTTGAATTAGTAATGACTAGTTACTTTGAAGACTTCAAGCAATTCATCAAATAGAGGTCAAGAATTCATGTTTCCCTAGTGGAGAAATACTACAATGATATTTTATTTCTTGTGGATATTGACTACACCTTAATCCAGGCTGCAGTACCTAGAGTGAGATGGTTAAGGCCTCTAGGTTATGAAACAGAAATTGATAAAGCTTTAGCAGCTATTATTGCACTTCTTGCTGAAGAAGTTGATAAAATTGCTAAAAAATTTGGTATCTATGATTTTGTGAAATTTAAAGTTGAGATGGAATTGAAAACAAGATCAACCTTGAAGAAGAAAGACAAAATGGTGAAGAAACTCAAAGCCAAGTTTGGAGAAGGCAATGATGGATAAGATGATGAAGAAGAAGAAGAGGAGGAAGAGGAACAAGGTCAAGAACCTCTTGCATTGACCCAAGGCATGGGTGAGGATCAAGAAGAAGAAGGTGCTAAAGGAGATGGCGTTGAGGAAGCACCATTAAAACCACAAGAAAAGAAGAGAAAGGCCAAAACATAGCCAGTTGCACAACCTAAGGCAAAGAAGATTACAAAGCCTAGTGCAAAAAAGCCTGCAACTCCAGCAACCAAAGCCACTACAAGGGTTACTACTCAAAAGGAAAAGGAGCAAGACAAAGAGAAAACTAAGGCAACTAAGCAAACTAGTCCTGTGTAGAGGAAACCTAGAAGAAAATATGTGGTACAACCAAAGTTAGATGATGAAAAGAGGGAGTCAAAGGACACAAGCCAATTCAGATTGGTAATTCATTTTCCCAAATTTGATCTTGAAAACATTTGTGATAATGTTAGAGATAATGCAGATTTCACTAGTTTGCAAAACATTGAATTTGGTAAATTGAGTAGAGAAGACCAAAACATGGTTGAAGAATCTATATATGCCATCATGGAAAAATTCAAGAACAACCCTCTTAAATTTGATAACACAATGTCCAAATATTTGTATACCATTGTTGAGAATAAATGGCACTATTGCCTAAATATAGCGAAAGAAATAAGATAATCTACATTGGCACAAGTGATGCCAGAATTGTCAAAAGGACAAATAACCAAAGCTAATAAGAAATATGGAAGTAGATTTGCACCAAAGTACAATGCATTTAGCATTTTATCGAATAAAATTGAGGATATTGTGAAAAAATCCACACAAATGTGGAGATTAATATATGGATCAACTACTATAAAAGAAGCAGAAGTATATCCATTTGAGGGAAGGAATAATGAAGAAGAAGGTGAGGACAAAGAGGAAGAACTAGAAAAAGAAAAAGAAAACAATACTATGGAGGAGACACAACAAAAGGAAGAAGAGGTGGAAATAGCTACAGAGCAACAAGCAAAATAGAATCTGAAAGATTCACAATTGCCAACCATGAGCCCTCCACATGACACAAATATAACTATAGAGACTATTATAGTGAAAGATGTTCCTGAAAAATCACCTTAGAACATCAATCCATTAACTACAAAAGATTTGAAAATGATACCTGACCAATCCACACTACAGGCAAGGCTATGTGAAAATCTTGTATTGGTTGGTGTGGATGAATTACAAAAGGCTATAGCTGACACAACAAGGGAAAATGTGACTACACAAGTCCCTACAGCTACCAGTACTCAAACATTAACAAAAATAGAGGATAAATCCACAAAGGTTGAAATTATTGCAAACATTGATGAAGTTCATACTATAGAAGAAAAGGAGCCAACAAAGGGACAAGTAGGACAGGCAGATGCTTCTGTACCTACTGCACAAACTCAAGGTGCACAACACTTGATCATAATTGATCAAGGTAGATCTAATGAAGAGAATGAGCAAGAAGCCATTTAGACTTTGGTAAAATTACCAACAACTAGCACTCCTACTAAAGTCCTTCAGATGTAGAGCACTGATGCAATACCATTGCAAATTTCAGCACTAGGATCCAGCTCAACAAAGGTTGCCAAGGTATTCCACTATGGTGATGCATTGTTGAATGAAGACATAGTGACACCAAAATATGATTATGAAACAATAACCTTAGAACATATCCATATCATGCAAGAAGCATTGGAAAGAAAGAAGAATCAAGAGATACTCATGAAGGACTATAAACAAAGGCAAGCACTTCAAGAGATCAAAGACATTTTTTTAGATGAGAACAACTATCAAAAATTGTTAAATAGGTGACAAATGAAGACTAGGAAACCAATGTAAAACTCATGGAATGGTCTAAAAAGAAATTTCAAGGAAAAGTAAATGAGAAGACATCTAGTGGGATAGCACTATCACAAGTAGAGTTGGCTAACAAAATAGAGAAAGTGAAGAAAGTACTTGAGATTATTTTCTCACTGTACACAAAATTGTGTGTTCCCACACTCTTCACACAAGAGACGAGCCATAGAATTTTGATTTTGGAAAGGAATTTGAAGATTTTAGGCATACAACTGCCTCAAAAGCCAACTCAAAGTGAGAAGCACTTTCAATCAATGCTTCATACACAAAATCAACTAGATGTATTAATAGTAGAAGAGGCTAACATTAGAGTTAATATATAAGCCTCTCTTAACCCCCATATGGAATTACTCTAGAAAGAACTAGACTATGTAGAGATAGAGTTAAAGAAATATGCAAATCTTTCAACATTAGATAGTCTAGTTCATCTTGCAGCAGAGACAACCATCCAAATCAAGTCCTTAGATGTTGCATTAGACAACTGGGATGTTGCTTTGAAGATTATAATGGAAATCCATAAGAACTTTTTGGACAAATATACAATTAGTGTCAAAAAGGGGGAGATAATAAAGTGTTAATAAAAAGGGGAGAAATATTAAACGAGGAGATAATAAAGAAGGAGAGCAAGCAAAGCGGGAGAAACCAAAAAAATAGAGTATATTAGACAGAAATAGAGTCTCTAAAAGACAAAGCCTATCAGCATGAAGCAAATCTACTAAGAGAATAAAATTTTGGATATAGAATGGACACATTAACTCAGGAGGAGTCACAAAATTTTGTGGTATATATTACAGAGTTTTGAAAATTTTGAAGTCTTGTATATATGCCAAATTGTATGTATATTATACTCAAAGAAATTAGATTCTTTATGTATAGTTAAGTGTTTTTTCCACTCATATCAAAGGGGGACATTTTTTTATCTCAAATTGGTTTTGACAATTGAGTGTCAAAATACTCAAGATATTTACTAAGTTCATGCGGAGTGAGTAACACATGCCAAGTATAATATGAATAGATGTTGAGTTGCAATGAGTGTTGAGTCACTCATGTGCCAAGCAGTTCAAGTGCTGAGTGAATAGTTGATGTCGAGCAAGTTCAAGTGCCAAGCAAGACATAATTATAGTAAGTGTCGAGCATCTATATTATCAAGTGTTGAGTAACACAAAATGGACCTAGTTATTTGTGATGGCACAAACAAATATGTAAACTATTTTTGCGATGACTTATGGATAGATCTCCAAACTTTGAAGATAAGATCAAATCTATTTGGATTCCCTATGTGATCAACATGAAACCAATTAGAAAAATGAATGAAACTCAATCGTAGATTCATACCTAACCCTAAGCTGCCAAAGTATTTTTAAAGGGAGACAAAAATCCATAATTTAGAATGACAGTATGAGTGAATGTGTATGTGAGGAGGTGATGCTAGCAAAGATTTGAAGGAAATGAAAGGGTTGAATTGATCAGTATACATTCAAGGTGAATTAGAAGTGTAAAAGGATTGCATAATTAGTTTATAGAATAGAGGAGAAACTATATAGGATTGCTACAATAGATCAAGAGAATCAAGATGGACATAATTGCAATCTAAAGTCAGCAAGGAAAAGTTGTAAGTGTATCAGATCAAACATTCTGCTGTTACTTTCTAACAACTATATCAGTAGGGTGTAATCCTTTGGACTAAGGTTGACTTAATAATCATTGCAAAATCCTTTAATAGGGTGACATTCCAAGTGAGTTTTCTAAAGTCATTTAGCCAAGCACACTTTTAGTAGGGTGTTAAAATCCTTTAACAGGGTGGGATCTAACAATCCTTTGTAAGCCTTTAATAGGGCAGGCCTTTCATAGGGTAGATCATGAGAATGGTCAAACTATGTAACCTTAACAAGTGAACTTTATTTCTATAGTAGTGAAGAATTGTGGGTGTCATCCCCACCCTAGTTGTACCTTCCCATTGGAGGGTTTCTAGGTAATCATATCTGGTGTCAAGTGTTTATGTGAATTCATTTACTTTACATGTTATTTTAATATGTTAATGCATGCATTGTTTTAATGCTAAAAGTTTTATTGGTTAAAGATTAGTACATCTAATTCACACCACCCCCCCCCCCCCCCCCACAAAAAAAAAAAAGTATACATTTCCCATTTGTTTTTAAAACATGGAAAAATTGATGTAAAGAGTGATGAAGGTACATTCCTAGGATATTCCACCAAGAGTAAACCTTACAAGCGTCATAACTCTAACACTGAAAAAGTTGTAGAAAGTGAAAATATGAAAGTTGACAAGTTTGCAGAAAGAAGTGGCATTACATAAAATGAAGAACCTGAAGATTGCAATACAATCATATATATGGATGATGGTTCTCCCAATACTATAAATGAACAAATATATCAAGTTGTAGTTTCCTAGTAGATGGGAAATGATGTAGAGAAACAAAAAATTGTTGAGTAACAGATAGTTGGTGTCGAGCAATAGATTGAAGATGTCAAGTCACAGACATACAATGTTGATCATCAGATAGATAATGTTGAGCATGTAGAAAGTGGGCCAGAACCTAAAGAAGAAAGAGAAAATGAGCTTGATATTATTTTCCAAGATGAACCTGTAGAAGAATAGAAAAGGAAGCCACTTATGCTATAAAAGTTTGTAAGAAGACATCACAAACCTGAACAAATCATTGGTGATGTTGAATCAAGTGTTATGAAAAGGAAATGACTCAAATATGATACATGTGTACTTTGTGAATTTGAACCCAAATAAGTAAAAGATGTTGTAGACAATGAATATTAGATTTAGGAAATGAATGAGGAAATTGAACAGATTAAGAAGAACAATACTTGGACCTTAGTGCCAAGACCTAAAGATAAAAATGTTATTGGAACAAAGTGGCCTTTCAGAAATGAACTCAATCAAAATGTTGAAGTAACAACAAACAAAGAAAGACTGGTATGCAAAGGATATGCTCAAGAAGAAGGAGTTGATTGTGGAGAAACTTTTTCTCCTATGGCAAGACTTGAAGCAGTCAGAACTCTTCTTGCATATTCAGCCTACAAGAATTTTAAGGTATACAAAATGGATGTCAAATTTTCTTTTTTGAATGGTGAACTTGAGGAAGAAGTGCACATTAAATTACCTAAAGGATTTAAAGATCTAGATAAGAAGGATATGGTATATATACTAACCAAAGCCCTTTAGGGATTGAAACAAGCCCCAAGAGCATGGTATGAAAGATTGCATAATTATTTGGTGAAGATTGGTTTTGAAAGGACAAATAATAATAGTAATCTATATTTGAAGAATGGTAAGAACAATGAAGTACTACTATCTGAAGTATTTTTGATGACATTATATTTGGAGGAAGAGAAGCATTGTGCAAATCATTTAGTGATGAAATGAAGAAGGAATTTGAAAAGTCTATGTTTGATGAAATCAAATTCTTTATTGGATTACAAATATGTCAAATAAAGTTTAGTATTTTCATTACTCAATCCAAATACATCAAGGAGATACTAAAGACTTTTGGTAAGAAAGATTCAAGATCATTGAGCACACCTATCTCTATAGGAAATAAGCTATCTAAGAATGATGAATCTACTAATGTGAACCAAACATTATATAGATCCATGTGTTGGAAATATTCAAGACTAAGCTAAGTTACTAAGAGGGGAGGAGTGAATCAATAACTTCTAAAACTTTAGAAATTTCAACTCTTATTTAAGTAGCATTTAATCCATCAAATATAATCTGATCTAATTGCATGCATAAGAAACTAAAAATATGAAAGCATTCATAACACTGTGACACAAAGATTTGGTGACCCAGAAACCTTCCAAATAGAAAGTAGAACTAGGGTGGGATGATACTCACAACTTTAGTACTATAGTATAAAGTTAACTTGTTAAATCTTACATTGATCACTTTTGATGATCTACTCTGTTAAGAGTAATAAGGACTGCTAGGTCCACCTTGTGAAAGGATTTACAAATATACAATTAAGTATGCACTCAATAAAGAGATTTGCAAATGACTGTTAGGTCTACCTTGTGAAAGGATTTGACTGATCCACCTATTAGGATGAAATAATAGATGATCTCTAATCTACAACTTGGTTTGCTAAATGAGATTCCTTTAAGTACTAATCACCTTGTTGTGATAGATATGACTTTGCTACTCCTTATACTATTGCAGTCTTTGTAATTCACTCCTTCCACTTTTCTCTAATTTTATTTGCATTCACATACTCTCATACATTCTCATTGGGATATGAAAAATACATTACATATATATCAATCCAATTATACAAATTACAAAGCCGGCCACAATACAAGTTACCACAAATATTACAAACTTGGCCCACATGAAGACATTCAGGTTCTAAAGACTGACTCAGTGAGGCTTTTATACTCAACATCCAATGTCAATGCTTAGCATCATCATGCACTTGGTAGAGATATAAGCTCAGTCCATACTAATCACTTCCAAGTAGTCTTGAACTCGGTCTTCATTGGAGACTCCATAGCTATTGTAATGCTTATCATATAAGCTAAATCACTTGTTTACCATGACATGACTTACTAGATATTCTCACCTCGAGCTCGATATAAACTGAGTCACTTGATTAACACTAGGAAGCTTGGTTAACATCAAACTCACATCACATACACTGCGAACTTGGTGAACACTACATAGCTTGGCTTGCACTAATAAACTCAACATACACTGAGATGTACAATTTACATTGCTGATCTTCACTATAGCTGTGACTGCTCAGTAAAGACTAATATTTGTCCAAAGGACTTGGTAGCAATAGTAGAACTTAGTGATAACTGAAATACTTGGCAAACACTATGAACTATACAATAAGCTTGGTAGCTATATACAATCTAAATAAGTGTGTGTCACTAATAACAAACTTGACTGATATGTCAACAATCTCCCCCTTTGGCATTAGTGAGAAAAACACTTATTAGCCAAAATTGAATTCAAAAAGTTTATTGAATACCTTTTATCCATTCCTTGTAATACTAGCTTGGTAGAGTATATTATTTTTGAGATTTTTCAAAAATTGATTTTTTTAGGGATATATATGTACATGGTAAGGCTCCTTCATATAGTATATTATACATCTTTTTGCTATATACAATATATCTCTCTGTTCATATCTTACTCCCCCGTTGATTTTTCAACTTATTGCATGATCTCCCCCATAACATATGTCTTTCTCCAATACATGCATCTTTTCTCCCCATTTTTGACATTAATGCCAAACATGTATTTTATTTCTTTACATAGTAACACCACAATGAGATTGAAAATCTAAATGAACCTTGAGAATCAACATGCAAGCATAACACATAACACAATGATTTACGTGGAAACCCCATTAGAGAAAAACCACCAGTAACATGCTACTCAACTCTCACTCTTCTGAAGTGATGCCCTATTTAATTCCTACCCTATGAAAGGCTTACAACACACTATTAAATATGACCTAGTTAAAGGATTTAACCACCTTGTTAGAAGTGGGTCTTGTTAGAGGACTTTAGAACATTCACTTGGAATGCCACCCTGTCAAAGGATTTACAAATGGCTATTAGACCAACCTAATTCCATAGGATTTTCCTTCTATCCCAACTGATACAATTGCTAGAGAGTAACAACTAGGGATTTTGACCAGATTACAGAATACAACTCAACTTGTAGATCTCAAATCACTCTTTAGCTCTTCACATTGCCTGGCCTTCAATTTCTACAACTGTTGACAACTTGCCCTCCTTTCAAGCCTAGTCTCCTTGAGTCTCCATGCTCAATGTACCAGTGCAATTGTCTCTTCGTGACCACTTGTAGAAGTAAAGCCTCTATGATCTTCCTTCTCCTAGATGCCTTCTCCTTGACAACCTTCTAACGAATTCACAATTTGGCACTTCAGCAGTAGCAGCATTTGCTTCTTGGTCTATGACTCCTTAAATAGGAATTTGGAACTTCTTTTCCTTCTTGATTGTTCCTTTCTTTGATTTCAATTTGTATGGATTAGGTAGGATTCATTGTATCTAACCCATATTTTGTTTCCTCTAGAAACTTCTTGAATAATCCTTTTGAATTCACCCAAAAATGATTTACATAGAATTTTGTTCCACCAGCTCATCATCTTTATCCTCCAACTAGTTCACAAAATTCAAGGCAACAACTTTGTCAGCTCAGATTTGGAAAATCTTTGTCATTTAAAAAAATGCAATAGCTCGGCACTATTGAAATCCTAATGCTCAACACATACTATGCTACTTGGCACCTACTATGTTTTTACTAATGCTCGACACCTAAAGTTCACTCAGCACCAACTAAGATTTTCTAATGCTCAGCACCTGATACTTTTCTTAGCACTTGATCTTCAATTGGCACACAGTAGATTTTCCTTTTTCTTGACTTCATCTAGCTTGCTCGGCACCCATTGATGAACTTAGTTTAAGCTTTGCAGTCAACCTTATTACAACTTATACTTCTAATGTTTCTAACTGTGACCAACCTATGTTTCTTTGAGTATGTTATCAATACATCATTTAACCATTATCTTAATTAATCCTTGCACTTCATTACAATATCATAACTCAACCTTTCCCTTAGGTGCTCTTGTTACATCTTGTTGATCAAATCCTCTTCATCAATCAACTAAGTGATAGTGCTTGGATCTTATAAGAAAACGTCATTCCTACAAATAGAAGGTTTGACATCAATGACAAAACAATGATTGAAAAAAATTTGTTGACAACAATCTCCCTCTTTGATCTTCAGCAATGAGTTTTTCAATCAGATTCCAACAGTGCAGTTTGGACTTCTGCTAATAATTCTATCATATGATCTACAATGGAGAAGTTATTGTCATGGATGAGAGTTTTTGAATGTACAATATGTTTCTACAATGCATCCATGATGGGAAGAATTATATCTTGTATATCTATCAATGTGGATCTAATCCTTGTTTCTCTATGTAGTTATGCTTGCATATCTAACAAAAACTTATCCTTTGAAAATGTGCAGAGCTTAAACTAGGGTAAAGTTGCAGCTACTGAGCACTAGTTTTCAAATCTTTATCTATTTTGGATAATTTTTCCTTTATTTCTTTTGTAAACTCAAAGAATGATGCAGGAGCATCCAGAGGTATAAGGGCAATCTTGTGTCATCCAAAAAAATGTACTTAGACTTAGTTTTTGTTTCATGTGTTTTCATTTTTGGACACCCATTTGGGTCAAATAAAGGTTCCAACTCTCACAGTTCAACTATTAGTGTGCTAGAAAATCTCAAAAAAATAGGAGCATGCAATTTGGCCATCATTTTGGTGACCTATAAGGTGTGAAATGGCCAGATGAATGTAATTGTGATTTAGAGCATTCCAGAAAAAGAATCAGGTCAAAAGGCCCCACGGTTTGAAAGTTATTGCATTTTATTGGGTTTTGGAGACCTCTTAAGAATGCTTTAAAGTTAGGTTAGGGGCATTAAATGACCTTGAAAATGGACAAAAAAATGGGGGAGGAGTGAAACTTGTCAATAGGTCCATAGAGCGCTTTGAGAGCTTTTCAAAAATATAAACGGTTCATCAATCAGAGCTACGGTTCAAAAGTTATGCCTCCCGAAAGTTCAGTTACCATTTTTGGATTCTTCTAGATTTGCACCGACTTCTAACGCAGCTTCTGGAACCTTCTATTTGGTTGGTGGATGCCTACTAGCACTTTCTAGAATGTACTCCTAGTCCTTAACCCTTTGGGGTCTATCTAAGGAGATTTTTGGCATTGTAAAAGGCAGTTCGGAGTGGAGTTTGAGAGGAGGTACTGAAAGGGGAAATTATCTCTAGATTTATGCTATGGAAAGCCCTTAGGGCATGTTTTGAAGTTTATTTTCTCTTTATTATTTGTATTAGCTTATTTTCTCAGTTAATACAATTTCCCTTTTCTGTTGTGTCCATTCTATTCTTGGGTTGTGTCCCCATCAAGTGGTATTAGAGCAGGTTTTCCTAAGTGTGTAGACAGAGCGCTGACTGTGAGGCAGTTTGCACCAGGACTGTGTGGTTGTGGGTTTGAGTTGGAAGATGCCTCCATGAAGAGAGCATGGCAGAAGGGCCAGAGCTATTAATCCTAAGGAGTTTAGAGCCCTCCAAAAGCAGGTACAAGCATTGCAAGAGGAGCTCCGTAGAGGAGCAAATGTTGCCGCAGGTGACGATAGTGAGGATGAAAATGAATAAGAAGTAATGGAACCAGAAGGGGAATTTGACGAGGAATTTTTGAATTATGCAGAGGAAAGGCTTTTTAGGGCCATTACTAAGTTTGGGAAAAGACCTACAATTGAAGTGGGTGTATTTTCAGGAAATCTGGAACCAGATGAGTTGATCAATTGGATCAATGAACTAGAAGAATACTTTGAGTATGAGGATATAAGGGACCCAGATAGGGTTAAGTTTGCAAAGGCCAAACTGAAAGGTTGTGCCAAAATCTGGTGGCAAGAGGTTCAATTGGAAAGAAACAAAAGAGGAAAGGAGAAGATCACAAGATGGGATCGCATGGTGGACAAATTGAAGAAGCAGTTCATTCCTGTGGACTACGAGCTTGATTTTTTTAAGAAGATGCATGGGTTAAAGAAAGTAGGAAGATCAGTCCAAGAATATATAGAGGAATTTTATCGACTCTTGGTTAGAGCGAGGCATGCAGAAGCAAATAAGGAGAATATTGCTTGTTATATTAGTGGGTTGCGACCTAGCATCCAGGAGGAATTAAGTCTGGTAAGAATGACCAGCATTGAAGAGGCATACCAATTTTCCCTATGAGTTGAAGAGAAGCTAAATAAAAGGTTTGAAGGAAGACAAAGAGGGCGCGATCAAGGAGGAAGGAGAAGTTGTAGGTCATCAGGAGGCCGTAATGATACCCAAAAGAAAAATGAAGATGAGGGTACTAGTAGGAACCAGAGGAATGAGGGTTTCAACCGCTCACGTGACCAAGAATTTGGAAAGCAGAGAGGAAGAGGTAGAGGAAGTGGACAAGGAAGAGGAGGCTTCCGTGGTACCTATTTCGATTGCAATGAAGAAGGTCATCGTGCCTTTGAATGCCATCAATGACAAGGAAGGACAGATAAGAGAGCTGAGGGCCAAGCTAGAGTTGCTCATGTGGATGAGGATGCACAATCATCACATTCAGAGGATGTAGAAAGAGGAGAGACCTTGGTAAATGAAAGATTCCTAGTAAGTGGTGAGATTGAACTAGGACAACGGAGGAGTTTGTTCCATACCAGATGCAAGTGTGAGGATAAATGTTGTGATGTGATCATTGATGGTGGTAGCATTGATAACTTGGTATCAGAAGAGATGGTCTCTAAGTTGAAGCTCAAGAGGGAGAAACATCCTCAGCCCTATCGGATTGCTTGGGTAAAAGATGATCATAAGCTCCTGGTAAGTGAAAAATGTTTAGTAAAATTCAAAATTGGGAGTTACCATGATGAAATTCTCTGTGATGTTATTTTGATGGATGTTTCCCATCTATTGTTGGGTAGACCATGGTAGTTTGATAGACATACAGTGCATGATGGACATGCAAACACATACTCTCTGACAAAGGATGGAGTTTGCCACAAATTGAAGCCCATGAAAAAGAAAGGTGAAAAGGTATGTAGCAGTGCTAGGATTTGTCTTGTTGATGGAAGGAAGTTTTTAGATGGCATGAAACATCAGCATATGAGCTATGCTTTGATTCCTAGGAAAGATAAAGAAGGTAGTAGTGAAATACCACTTGAAGTTTCAGATTTACTAGGGGAGTTTGGAGATATTATCTCTGATAATGTTCCAAATGGATTGCCACCAATAAGGCAAATCAATCATCAAATAGATCTGATTCGAGGAGCTAGTTTGCCTAACAAGGCTACTCACAGGATGACTCCTACTGAAACAGAGGAGCTAAATAGATAGGTTCAAAAGCTATTGAGGAAGGGCTTGATTCAAGAGAGCCTAAGTCTGTGTGTAGTACCTATAGTACTCGCACCAAAGAAGGATGGAGAGTGGAGGATGTGTACAGATTCTCGAGCTATAAATAGGATAACCATCAAGTACCAGTTTCCTTTACCAAGGATGGATGATCTTATGGACTGCATGAGTGGAGCTCAGTACTTCACAAAGATAGATCTGAAGAGTGGTTATCATCAAATACGGATTCAAGAAGGAGATGAGTGGAAAATAGCCTTCAAGACTAAGGAGGGTCTTTATGAGTGGTTAGTCATGCCCTTTGGATTGATGAATGCCCCAAGCACCTTCATGCGGCTCATGAATGAGGTACTTAAGAAGTTCTTGGGAAAATTTGTTATTGTCTATTTGGATGATATTTTAATTTTCAGAAAGATTTTGGAAGAACATTTACTGCATATTCGTAGTGTCCTTGAAAAGCCAAGGGAAAAGAAACTATTAATTAATCTAAAGAAATGTATCTTTGCAAAAAGGGAGTTAGTCTATTTGGAGTTTGTTATATCACCTGAAGGTCTCAAAATGGATCCAGAGAAGGTAAAAGCCATCTTGGAATGGCCTACTCCAAGATCTGCTACTGAGGTAAGATCATTTCATGGTCTGGTTAGTTTTTATAGGAAGTTTATTAAGAATTTCAGTGGCATATGTACACCCCTAATTGATACAATAAGAGGGGATAGAAAAGAGTTCAAATGGACTGCAGTAGCTGTGAGAAGTTTTGAATTGCTGAAGAAGAAGGTGACAGAACAGCCTGTGTTGGCACTTCCAAATTTTAGAAAAGTGTTCTAGGTGGATTGTTATGCTAGTGGCAGCAATATTGGGGCTGTATTAAGCCAAGAAGGTAAGCCTATTGCATATTTTAGTGAAAATTTGAATGAAGCAAAGAAGAAGTATTATGTTTATGATCAAGAGTTCTATGCAATAGTTCAGGCCTTAAAGAAATGGAGGTATTATTTATTGCCAAAGGAATTTGTTTTGTATACTAATCGTCAGGCATTATAGTACCTAAATAGTCAAGGTAAATTGAATCAGAGGCATATGAAGTGGGTAGAGTTCTTGCAGAGCTATACATTTGTGTTGAAGCATAGAAGTGGAAAACCTAACAAGGTTGCAGATGCACTAAGTAGGAGACAGTTGTTGCTTACAAAAATGCAGGTTGAAGTAGTTAGGTTTGATAAACTCAAGAATTTGTATCCTGAGGATCCTGATTTTGCTGAAGCATGGAAAGCTTGTAAAGAACCTATTGCTGTAGATAGAACCAAGTGGTTAGACTATTTGATTCAGGATGGCATGTTGTTCAAAGGTAGTCAATTATGCATTCCAAGGAGTTCCATGAGAGAAAATCTGATTAAGGAGAAACATAATGGAGGGATGGAAAGACATTTTGGTCAAGATAAGACCATTGCCATTCTTAGAGAACATTATTTTTGGCCTCAAATTTCACAGGATGTGAAGAAGTTTGTACAGAGTTGCCAGGTTTGTCAAGTTACCAAGGGGTTTAGTCACAATACTGGCCTATATCAGCCATTGCCTATTCCATCAAGGCCATGGGAGGACATAAGTATGGATTTTGTTCTTGGATTGCCAAGGACACAAAGGGGTAATGACTCAGTATTTGTGGTGGTTGATAGGTTCTCCAAAATGGCACATTTCATTCCATGCCACAAAACTCATGATGTTGTTCATATTGCAGACTTGTTTTTCAAAGAGGTGATAAGACTACATGGTCTTCCAAGGAGTATAGTTTTTGATAGAGATACTAAATTTGTGGGGTATTTCTGGAGGACATTGTGGAAAAAGTTGAGGACAGACTTGAAATTCAGTTCCACGCATCACCCACAAACTGACGGCCAAAAAGAAGTAGTAAACAGAAGTCTCAGCAATTTGTTGAGATGTTTAGCTAGGGATAAACCCAAGGGATGGGATTTGATTCTACCACAGGCAGAGTTTGCTTATAATAACTCTGTAAATAGGAGTACTAGAAAATCACCATTCCAAATTGTATATGGGAGTAGCCCAAGACTGCACCAGAGCTGAGGAAGATAGAACAAGGGGAGAGAACAAGTGCTAAAGCTGAGGAATTTGCTGAACATATCAAGCATCTACATGAGGAGGTTCAGGCACACATTACCAAGATGAATTAAGAGTATAAAGCTAGGGCTGATCAAAGGAGAAGACATAAGGAATTCCAAGTAGGGGATCTAGTCATGGTGCACTTACGAAAAGAAAGATTTCCAACCGGTACTTACAACAAGCTAAAAATGAAGAAATTTGGCCCCTACAAAGTTTTGAAGAAACATGACTCAGGAAATGCATATGAGGTGGAGCTGCTAGATGGTATTCACATTTCTCCCATTTTCAACATTGCAGATTTAACAAAGTATCATGATGATGGTGCAGATGAGGAACTGGTGTTAGAGCCATGTCTGATTCTTGCTTCTAAGAAGGAGGAGATACAAGACATTCTAGATCATCGTGTGGGTAGGAGTACTAGAAATAGGCAATATGAAGAGTATTTGGTGAAGTGGAAAGGACGGCCGATCAAGGACTCAACTTGGATTTCAGCAGCTGAGGTTTCCCATTTGGGATTTCCTCTACCATTCATAAAGTGACAAGGTCACTTTTCAATCTACCCTGGGTGTCTGATGCAAGAGCATCTAGAGGTATAAGGGCAATCCTATGTCACCCAAAAAAATGTACTTAGACTTAATTTTTGTTTCATGTGTTTTCATTTTTGGACACCCATTTGAGTCAAATAAAGGTTCCAACTCTCACAATTCAACTATCAATGT